>KZ111143.1:1007448-1032383 GCA_002077045.2 Rachicladosporium sp. CCFEE 5018
CGGAATAGTCCTCCAAGTGTCTTCCAGGCTGACTTGGACTTCTTCAATTGCGGCTTCTGTGGTGCCTCTCCCATGACGTCCCAAGCTTGTGCATAGTCGGGTAGAGCCTGTGGCACGGCCTTGCGTTTCGGCAAAGCATCGACAGTATGTGACCGCTGCCACTGAGGTGGGGCAGCTGTCGGCGAGCCTAGAGCAACGCCAATGGGCGCTGTCATCTTCTCAGGCACAAGAGGGGAAGACTCTGCCTGGAACGTCCCACTCTTCCTCGGTAGTCGCGGTGACGGCGTAGGGAAGCGGAAGGTATCAGCGCCAGCTCGAACATCCATAGTCTCTACGGGTAGGCGAAGCGATTGAGGGAGATCAGGCAGGTCAGTAGCCTGCGGTCGGACGAAGCTTGGCCTCGAGTCAGCCGTATTCGGACGTGGTCGGGTTTCCAGCGCGCCCGTTGTCTTCGAGCGGGATGTTACTGCAGGTCTTTCGAATGCCTCAGCGACAGCGATGTGTGAGATCGAAGCACGCTTTGACGCCTTACGCCTGAGCTTCGCAGAAGTTGACACTGGCTGCGAGCTTCTAGCTTCTTTGACGTCGGAGTTCTCCACTTCAATAACCCTCTTCGATTTCGAGCGAGCCAGCATCTTCAGTCCGGCCATGATGATGTGCAGCACTCCTTATATGCAATCGCGAGGTTCACGACCCGCGCGAGCCTTACATGAGCGAGCTGTAGTAGCGGTATGCACCACGAGAAGCCAGACAGTGCGGGAGAATATCAATATAGTGCCGTGAGATTGATGTGGCGCTCGGCTCGTCTACTTGAATGGCCACGCCGGGCAATCGGGATGAATGTCGCGTGTCGTGAAAGATAGACAAATATGCGAAGGAGTGAACGACACGGCCGAGCGTGTCGGATGCAGAGTGCTCACGCGCAGCGTCAGCTAACACGACTGTACGGTGTGGAAGCAAGCCTGGTCGCAGAAGATGAAAGGATGCGCTCAAGCGCTGCGTCAGCAATCCCCTCCGGCGGGACCTGTGGCTAGGGTGCAGGGTTAGACACGAGGACTATGCTCGACTTGCAGATGGATTTCTAGATCCTGCGATGGCGTGTGATGGGCTCGAGCGTAGGTGAAAGCAAGAACGAACACCTACCTTCGCACAGCATCAATACCACCCGACTTACCTTGTGCTAGCCAGCCAGATGTCAAGCCTCCATCGCACAAGCTGCCACCATCCGCGCGGTCCAGCCCACCGCCATCTCACGGCATGTGCAGGGCGACAAATGATCGCCAGCCAGCATCAGGCGGGCACGCACATCAATTCGTTGTTTCGTGATGATCCGCTGGCCGGGTGGTGATTAGTTCAATCTCAGGTGTGCAGTCACTCCAGCCAGTTACAAGCAAGACTGGGGTTTATTAGCGCGTTTGGGAATGAGTAGGGTTGGACCACCGAGCGGCGCGAACCCTGACAAGTCTGGGTACTGCGCACGTGATCATCTGGTGAAGGCAATGTCGTGGTGAGGATATCCCAGATCTAGACGAAAGACACTGTGATGACATCGTCGGCGAAGGTATAGCGTCGTTGCTCGGCCGGCGAGAACACGCCGTACTCGAACGCGTGTTGATCAAATTGCGCGTACGCCGAAACGACCGCATCTGCAATTGGGGAGCATACCTTATGTCAATACGCGCATGCATATGCGTTCTGAGGACGCAGTATGTCCCAGTTCAACTTGCAGCAAGGGCTGCGCGAACTGAGAAGAAAATCGCGATCCATGTGATCATGTGGACAAGTGAGGAGGACAGATAGCACATGCTGCTTCTGATGCACTCTGGAGTGAGGAGGACACCTTGGCTGTCAGGTTACTAGCACCGGCTGTACCCATCCAATTAGTGACGATCTCTGTTGAATTGCACCTGCTCACTGTAGAGACAGCTGTAAAACAGCAAACATTATATTAAAAGTGCGATTTGGAAATACAGCTGTCACGATTCGCCATTAAGCTTGATTACAGTCATTTCATACAGCCTGATCAGTGAGGCCCAAGATCTGTCCCACTGCCTTCGATTGCACGGTTTAGAAACCGACTGTCCTCTTCTTCTGATCACGACTACGCTCGATTCCCACTATGGCGAACTACGGCTACCAACCTCCCGACCCCAATCATCCTCCCTACAATACCGCTCAAAATAATCTCAACTTCTACCAATCCTCATATCCTCAAAATCCAGTCTCAGGCCATAGCACACCTTTCCAGGCTCAGTACCCCAACTCAGCACAATCACAGTCCTATCCTTCGTCGGGCTACGCTTCCTCGTCAGCGAACTACGGCTTCGGAGCTTTTCCTGGGCAGGCAGGGGTCAGTGGACAGATGGGTACTGGGCAGGGAGGGCTGAGAACGGGATGGCTGGCGGCATTTGGCACAGAGGGATATGAGGGAGAACCGCCGCTATTGGAGGAGCTGGGGGTGAACTTCGTGCACATACAGACGAAGGTGAGTAAAGTACGAATGCGAGGAAAGGTGGTATACTGACTCGGGCGTAGACGCTCACAGTCCTTAATCCTGTGGCACGCATGGACCAACACATTATGGACGATGCAGATTTGGCAGGACCGTTCTTGTTCTGCGTGCTCTTCGGCACGTTCCTGTTGCTTGTACGTATGATCTCTTGACTATGAAGGGGACCTCACTGACGTCCTGCAGTCCGGCAAACTTTGGTTCGGTTATGTCTGCGGGCTTGCAGTCCTTGGAGCCCTCGCCCTAAACCTCATCTTCTCGATGATGTCTCCACCCCTGTCACGAGACGAGATGAGCCAAGCGCAAGACGCTCACAGCAGTGCGTACGGCTCTGCACAGCTCTCGTCAACCCTCACGATCGGCCGCTCCTCATCAGTACTCGGGTACTGTCTCCTTCCACTGGTGTTTGCATCGCTGATTGGAGTGGTATTACCACTAGACTCGCTCGCAGGATATGTGATCGTCAGTCTAGCGATCTCGTGGTGTACATACTCGAGCTCGGGCATGTTCTGCACCGTCGGCCGCATGACAGACATGCGAGGCTTGGTGGCATACCCCCTAGCACTATTCTACGTCGGCTTCGGCATAATGGCGATCTTCAGCAGTCGCGGGACCGGGAGGCTAGAAGCCATGAAAGCCACTCCATAGCAGCCTTGTCGCTACAAACCAAGCACAACAGCCTCCTCGCACATCCATTCCACGCCTGAACCCTCGAGCTCCCGATCTTTCTTGAACGTCCCGCCAGACTGCAACACCTTGATGACGTCTTCACAGGGCAGGTGCAAATCTCCTGTTTGCGCAACACGCTGCCAATGGCCTCTCGTGCCCCTCTCCCATCTCTCAGCCGCGACGCGGTCGCCCTCCCGAAGCAGCGCCTGCATGTACCCCCCTAGCACAATCACCACACCGCGCACTTCCTTGGCCGAGTCCTCAGCTCTGAACAGAAAGCTCAGCTTCTCCCCTCGATCATTAGTCGCCTTGAGATCCACATCCTTCCACCCCTCCACATACTTCCTTGACTCCCCAGTCACGGGATCAGTAGAAGAGCCTTTCTCCAAAACCACACCGTCGGCGTTTGGCGGCAGCATCAAGCCAACATCCTGCTCAGACTGCGGATTCTTAGTCGTAGAAGACACCCAATGATGCCAAGTAGACTCGTAGCTTCCGGTAATGGCTTCGTCGCCTAGTGTGGAGATTGTCTGGTGGCCGGCGAAACCCCAGCTAAGATCTTTCAGGACTGGCGGTGATGCGGTGGGAGTTGAGGCTGGGGACTGAGCTTTGGCAAATCTAAGGTCAATGAATTGACGGGAGTTGAGCGTGAGGACTACGGTGGAAGTTGGTTCAGAGGGCGGAGCTGGCGGGTACTGGAGCAATGTGCGGACTGAGATGTTGGAGTTATCCATCTTGGATGATTCGGTCGTTCAGCTGCTCGATTGGGACCTCAGTATTGAAGGTATCTATGGTGTCCTGGACGCTTTGATAGTCGGACGATGAAGTATCGAAGTGGAGCCGATCTGGATTGCCAAGACTCCCTTCCTCCGAAAGCCTTCCTCCTATTCCTAAACCTTTCTTTCCTAATTATCGGCGCCGCTGTAACAGTATATCATCATCCAATACCCCAAGGCAAGTTGAATCACGATATTTGGCATTCTCTAGAGCACGGAATGTGGTGCAACACTGACAAGGGCGCACTGTTCGCACCGCAAGAGCGTGCAACCTGTTGAAGGAGTGGACATCTCATCACTGCTGCCAAATCTCATGAACAATCAGACCTCCCTCGAGGTCAATAAGATGGCGAACATAGTAGCGGAAGCCACCGACAAAGTTGATGACGCAACTTATAATGGTGCAATCGTTTGCTGAGGACACCCTTTAGTGTTGAGGACACATCGAAAGAAAGCGTCCTCGAAATGCCCGTAAGTCATATATATGAGCGATGTGCGCTGTGAGTCCGCAAGGTCCTTTCATGCTCTCTATGCTTTCTCTATCACGCACAGAACGATCCTCTTACAGCAACAAGGCAATTCCCTCACCACAACAAAGCAACCACTTTACAATACACAAAGCAAGACCAGCCGCCAACATGAAGTGCTTCGCAACAGTCCCACTGTTGATCATGGGGTTGGCTGCTACTTTAGTCAAGGGCGGGCACCATACATCTACGAGTCAGTGTGTCAATCATCCCGCTCCGACGGCAGTACCGGTAAGTGCAGTCAGCTTTTGCGGAAACAATACATCGCGACTAACAGTGGACAGCCACGACCGAAGGGAGGCTGCTTCTATCGCAAACTACACAAGAAGGACTGGGAAGCACCACCCGACGCCGGAGACACTGTGCGATGGTGGTGGCATATCGTCGGGAACGAGCTTTGGTATGTCCGCATACTGCCCTTGATGCAGATCCGTGATCATCGACATGCTGATACCCGTCAGGCGCGTCTTCAAGAATGATCCGAACTATCAGATCGCCATACGCTTGCAGGAAGAGCTAGCCAAGTGCACGCCGTTCGCAGGTTTCCAGTCAAGTGCCATAGTAAGTCCTAGCAATGCCTACTTCCCGCCCCGATAGTGGCATCTACTGACGAACCGACAGGCGGAACACTGGGGCGCTAGCAAGCAATACAGCGATGTAATCTGGAACGCCACTTTCTTCACAGAGCATCACGACTCCGACGACGCCTCAGAGAAAAAGTGCATCAGCAGGGTGCTTTCGGGCTTGCTCCATGGAGAAATGAAGACCAAACCCTGCGAAGGCATATCAGACGAGAAACTCCTCAAATGCTACGAAATTGATCCAGAAGACGGCTTGCTCAGGGTGAAGAAAGAGTATCGGCATGGTAGCAAGGGAAACCAGTGCAATGCTGGGTTCAGCATGACTTGTGGCAAGAAGCGACTGCAAGACCCTCTCCTTACGCAGCACGCGGGCATAGAGTGTGAGCACGCGCACGGCCTTACTTTGGAGCAGATTCGCGACCACAACCATGTATACGAGACGACTGTGGTGCCGGATCCTTGCCCTTCGACTGCTGCGCCTAGACCCACTGGCTTTGTCACGATGGTAAAGGGGAAGTGATGATGAGTGAGGGATCGGTTTTGAGGGATGATGAAGTGAGCAGCTCGGCAATGAGTGCTAGCAGGGTGATGCGTGGTTGGTAGGGCTGAAAGGCAGCCGCGTCTGTGACGAGCCTGCGGAGTGACGAGGCGTGCGGTCAGATTGGTACTCAGTACTGCGAACATGAGACAAAGGCGCAATATACGAGAGCAAGTCGAGCTCATACAAGGAGATGAATAGAACATCTTCCACTTGCTGAAGCGTTTCCCGATCATCTCATATATCCTCCGCGACCCTTGTCGCCTGACGTGAAACCGGCCTTGGCATTTTGTCACCTCATCATTCCGTCCAAACCCCATCGACATACCCACAGATCTCACTTCCACGATGAACGCACGATGGTTCAGAACGCCGTTGAAAATGAGCGCAGTACGAACAGCGGTACTCCTGGGCCCTTTCATTCGCTCCTGAGCAACACCACGCGAACACGTCCGCGGTAACCAAAGTGTTGATGAGAAAGAATCGCATTGCTGCGTTGGCTACGCACGCCGTGGATTAGATCAAGCAGCAAAGACGACGTAACATCACTGCGCTACCTGATGTAAGGTAGTGTTACGAGGGCCATGCGCTTCTCAGAAGCTGCCCGATCGTATTGCGATGTTCACGAGTGCATTCACTCTGATGCACTCAGCAGAACGCACACCAGAGTACGCCCGCAACGATCCCCACCTCTCGCTAGCATGATCATACTGCTAGGTGAACCGACCAATTGTGGAAGCTTATTTCGACTCGACGCCGGCATGTCTATTGCTGCATGTTATGGGCGTGACAGCTCTGCATCTTAAAAGCTAAATGCACACTACATCTGCCTGATGTCCTCGCGTCTACTGCACTCAAGATGACCAGCAAGCTAGCTTAATCCTGCGCAGAACCTCTTCGACGTGACCTTTGATCGAGCATGATAAGGAGAGCTAATTGCAGCAGCTCACCTAGCTCTCTCTCCAATGTACGTATATTACGACCGCCATTTCCTCCTTCATTTCCTACTTCTCATCAACAATCTTTCACCATACTACTGTCAGCTCTTCGATACTACAATCCTTTCAGTCTCACCGAACACAGATCTCCAAGCGTCATCATGAAGTGGGCTACGTTGTTGACGGTCTTCTTCTCGCTCTCCGTCAGTCTTGTGAACGGCAAGAAGCACAAGTCAACCTCTACATGTGTCTACCACATGCCTACGGCCGTACCGGTAAGCTTTTGCTGTGCAAGCGACTTTCATAGAAACTTCCAGCTGATCTTCCGCAGCCCCATCCCAAAGCCTACTGCCAATACCGCAAGATGTCGGACGACAAGTCGTATGTGCGGAACGTGACCGAGATCCCGGACAAAGCGGACGGTAAATATGGGTGGGTAGTGACTGGTAATGACCGGTGGTACGTGTGAGAGCTCCCGTAGCTCGAGTGGACGATTGGCTGATTATTATGTTCAGGTCGCACGTGCCATGGTACATTGACGACGAAGACAAAGCGAGAAACCCAGAGGTGCCCGTCATCCATCTGCTGAAGGCTCTGGAGACATGTGGAAAGATCTCAGGGTATCATGTCAATCGCATCGTGAGTCTCTGTTCTCTCTCACATATTCTAGTGGTCGACAGCCCACTAATAGACTCCCAGGTTGAGTATTACGGATTTGTGGCCGACAACAAGACTGGCATACTCCACCTGAACTCTTATGGTCAGCCTCTCACGCTGTACAACGACACGATGTTCCGCGCGAGCTTCTTCACGCCCCACGCGCAAAAGCACTCCGGCCAGATGAAGCACTGCATTTCCGACGTCCTGGGCGACATGATGCACCAAGGCATGTCGAGCGCAGAGTGCGGAGACGGCTGCCCCTCTGATCATCGCATCAGCAAATGCTGGAAGCTGGATGACAAGGGCAACATGGCCTTGAAGGGCATGGATGACAAGAACTACGTACTTGGTAAGATGAGTAGTACGGACGGCTGTAATACCGGCCCGCAGAAGTGCGTGGATTGTATCATGGCGCGCTTGAAGGACCCACTGTGGCAGCAGCAGGAGGCTCTGCAATGTCACGCCGGGCATGGCATTACCTTCGAGCAGATGCAGGAGCACAATCGAATCTACGAGACGACTCAGCTCCCAGACCCTTGCCCGGGTGCTACTGGGTACAAGCCGACGGATGCCGCGAGTCCCGACAACGGAGTGTGGATAGATCCACCGTCGGGTCCGCGAAAGACTAAGCCTAGTGGTGGTGTAGTACAGACAACGATGATCGCTTGAGCTTGGCCCTTAGTGTTGAGATGGATGGGTGTGATCAATGGGCTAGAGTACATGGTAGACGTTGTTGGTTGGTAGATTACATTAGAGATGGCAATTACATTTTTGATTGGCTTACTTGATTTAAAGTACTCATTGCTGTATGTGCAAGACCGTTCTCATGACCAAACGCATCAGCATCAGTATGCTACAACCGCAGCACCTGTGTGCTCCCTCCCCGTCATATACCTCACACCATCCCCATCAAACTCTCCTGCCCCATCCCACCACCCATATGCCCCACCCCCTTACCCTCTTCCAACGACACCAACCGCACCAGCTCCGGCACCTTCGGCACCTCAGGCACATCCCTAGTGTCAAACGGATCCAGCATCTCGTCCTGCGCCGTACCAGGCGTAGGCGGAATAGTACTCAACTTCTTCCCCCACTGATGCTCCGAAAACTTCGGCGCCGCGAATGCAGCCGGCAGCGCCGTGGGACAACCTGCGGAAACCGAGTTGCGCACGTAATTCGGTGTGCGGTAGACGGGCTGCTGTTGCGTACCGTTGCTGTGCAGGCTGGAGACGGAGCCGTTGCGCATGTGCGCTGCGCTGTTGTTCGAGGCTACGCTGGCACTGCGGGAGGAGACGGCAACCGAGGGCGCGAAGACGTTGGACATGCGGCGGAACACGGAGGCACCGGCAGAGGCTATGGAGTTGCTGCGTGGGGAGTTGGCGGAGCTCCCTGGCGATTCAGGAGTAGAATTTCTGTCCATTAGGGAGAAGATACCACGGAGCCCTGCGACTGCGGAGACGATTGAGGATTTGACTACGGAGGAGCTTTCTTCAAGGCGGATGAAGTCGTCAATCTTGCTGTTGAGGGTCTGCATTCGTTGAAGGGAGACTTGGACACTGTCGGCTATGAGGGTGAGGCCGGTGATCCACACGTTTGCTATCTGTTCCTGGACTCGCTCGGGTTGTTGATTGATCAGGGCGACTGCGGAATTGGACATCTTGTCGATGGCCATATCAGCCATGTTGCGCTGCATCGTGATGTCGACGTATAGCTTGGCCAGCGTGGTTTCCATCTTGTCATGGCTGTCATCTGGGCTTGCTAGCGAGCCCTTGACGCCATCGTAGACGTTCTGGAAAGCATCTTGATGCACGTACGCCAAGCCTGCGTTCAGATTGTCCATGGCGGCCAGGAGGATGTCCGCATCGTCGCCCAGTTCTGCAGAAAGCGTGGCGACATGATTTGTGCCGTCGATCAGACTCGCAGCCTGCAGTGCCTTGAAGAAGGTGAAGTCCCCGCTGCGGCTGGCAGCATGCAAATTATGCCGTACCAAAGCAACTCGCTGTGTCCAGTGAAGCTGCTTCGTATTTGACGACATGATCGCTGAAAATGGCGAGGATATCGACACGTGCGAGGGTTATGCGGATCGGAGACGCTGGAATGCAGATGATGTAGGACTGTAGGAGAAGCGAGCACCAACAACTGACTACCGCCCATTGTCCTCTGGTGGTGTGAGCATCATGTCCATGGTGTGATATCATCGGTAATCCTGATAAATCAGTGCACTGCTTATAGGCATTGCTGTCTCGGAATCATTTCCATCGAGCCGATCGGGTTCGCTTGTAGGCGTTCTTTGTTCCATCTCCCGTTTGCAGACTATGGTTCGCTTCCTTGGCCATGCTCAGTGACGACGTCAGTGACCAGAGTATCAAAGGCAGAGACACTTCACAGCTTCCGAGTTCTGCCTGTAGGTAGCATTGTTAGCACGCTCAGTCACGATGCTGGATAGAGGCCAGAGAACGGCTGCAGGTGGCCGCTGAGTCGAGTGGCGCGAGATCGCGCTGCAACGGTCGACACATGTTACGCAGTGGCACTTGGGGCGCAGGCTGAGTGCGAGATCATATCGTGCAGTGAAGTGCGACACGTGACGTTAAGATGGAGGATTGAAGGTGGAGGTTGATGATCAAGGTGAACTTAATGCCAAGACCTCTGCACGTGACGAGCAATTCATCGTGGCTGTCAGGGACTGGAGTGTTTTCTCAATTTGCTTCGGCTCTAAGCTTTCTATCATACATCTATATCTACAGCTTCGTTTCACTGCATTTACAAGAAGCTCAGACCTACTCCAAAGCTAAACCCCTTCCTCCCTTCCTCGCCCTTCCGTATAGCAAGCGGCAGCGACAAGTTCACCTCAAACCTCGCCGCCGGATGCGCATACACCAGGCCCACGCCCGCCGCAGCACTCGGAAGCCCATTGCCGAGCTCTCGGAGGGTTTCCGAGACACTACTCGACACTTCGCGTGGACTCACAACTCCCTCTTTATCCCGTCGCGAGTCCTTGAGCGCTAGCAGCCGTCCGCCGTTGATGAACGCTTGGAAGCGGAGAGGCGTTTCCTTGCCCCAGTGAGGTAGCGGGAAGAGTAGCGAGGCGCCTCCAGCGGCGTATACGTCGCCTCCTAAAGCGTCGTTGCCATCTCGTGGCCCGAGTCCGCTGAGTCGGAAGCCTCGTACGTCCGTCGGTCCGCCGAGTTGAAACCGGTCATTTATCCTGCTATGCGCCGGCCCAGACTGCCCGCCAAGCATAAGAGGATACAGCACGCCCCCCCTCAGCCCGGCCGTGAAAGATACTCCGCTATCGCCCTCCACGCCCGGCAGCGGCACAGGGACAGCAGCCTGAGACTCTAGCTCCACTTTCCCAAAAGCCACATCGCCCGCCAACGGCCCCAGCCCAGCAACCTCAGTGACAGTCTTCAACAGTGTCCCGCGTGAAGGCATCATAGGCACATCCCTCGTATCCCTCGTCCACGTATGCGCAATAGAGCTCTTGAAGCTATCTCCCGCATCCCCTCTCACACTCCCCGAAGCATTCTCCGCCAAACCCGTGACCTGTCGCCAGAACCCTCTATAGCCTAGCTCATTCCTTGCTCCGACCGCGTCGCGCCAGAGGAGCTTGATATCCCCGCCTTTCAGCACTTCCTCGTGCGACGCCCAGGGTTTGAGTGTACTGCTTGCTACGCCTCCGATTTGGACTTGCAGATCTGGGTCTGAGAGGACGGGTGAGGAGAAGACGGCGCTGTAGGCGCTTCGGGTGCGTGTGCCGAGGGAGCCATTGACGTTCAAGCTTTCTGCGCCGCCGAAGAGGTTCCGCAGTATGACGTTCAGGTATGCGGAGCCCTCGGAGCTGCCGGCTTCAGTGCCAGTCTTGATCGTGTATCGCCCCCTTTCCCGCGCAGAGATGAAGACGGCGTGATCTGTGGGTGTCGTAGAGGGGCTGGTGGGCTCAGCAGTGTTGATATAAATACTTATAGGCGGCGTGAAGATATCCAACTTCTCCAGCCTCCTCACCGCACTCCCCACCTCTCCCAACGCTTCCTGTAGAGTGTAGTCCCCATCCCCATTCCTCGCCAGCACAGGCTCAAAGATACGCTCCAGAAACCCGCGACGGGTATGCGGTGCGCCTAGCACCTGAACAGACGATATCGTGATCGGCTTCGAGGCATTCTGGGCGAGCAGCTCGGTCTGCCGCGTCTGTGATATTTCGGCAAGGTGTTGCAGTCGACGATCGAGGTCTTGAGCGCGTTGCGCGAGGACAGTGGGGTCTATTGGGGTACGAAGGGCTGCGAAGATCTGTACCGCGTGAGCTTCTGTACTTGACGCATGAGATCGTGTGGGGAACCTACGTCTAGCCCGGACGCACCTGATGGCGTGCCTTCAGCCATTGGAAGCGGTGCTGTACAGCGAGCAGCTGTGTGATAAAGGCAGAGAGTACCTTGAATGCAGCTATTGCAAGGGTGAAGTCGGAAGCTACCAAGCCAAGCTTATAAAGGTTGGCAGCCAAGTCTGTCCGTTGATTACGCCAGCCTTGTATGGATATAGCGGACAGTATCTAATGAGCATTCATGAGCGACGACACGCATTCTATGGCCCACATATTGCCCGTAGATACGTCTACGGGCTTGTTGCCTTGAGGATATCCGCCTCAGGAGTCTGACGACCCGACGCATCCTCGCATACTTTTATGCTTCACCAATGCCACAACACCTTGTAATTCAAGATCCTCCCTCCCAACCTATCCCACTCCACTCCTCCGATCCAACTATCATTCGTGACCCTCAACCCTCCAAACACACTCCCTCCCTTCCAGACCAACATCTCCGGATCCAGCTCCTTCGGCGGCCTTGCGACGAGAATCTCTTTCGGGTACTGTGGCATGGCAGCTCTCAACTGCGCTTCGAGGTACGTATGGAATGCTGGAGTCTTCGACATACCGCCTATAAGCATGATACTACCAAGGAGGTCGCGGCGACGGCGTTCGTCGAGGCCAGAGGCGTGTTCGATTGAGGTCAGGATCGCGCTGTGGAGGGGCATGATGGGCACGACGAGGTCGAGGGCGTCTGTGTCGGGGAGCGTTGGGTCGCTAGACTCCGTGGCGTCGCCGGGTTGAGGCGTGCCCATGTCTTCTGGTGGTGGAGAGCCAGCGACGGAAGATGCAGGGGTCGTGTCGCCGTTGCCGTTCATGTGGGGTGGAAGCCCGAGGAGGCGGGCTTTGGAGGGCGTAGAGATTGACATTGGCGTTGGTAAAGGTCGCGCGGGTTTGACGGGCGTTGCTGTGACTGCTGAAGGTATGTTCTTGATTGCGTAGTCGAGGACTGCTAGCTGTGCTGGAGACATTGGGTCGTTAGGTCGGCCGTCGTAGAGGTCTGTTGATCGTGGTATAAGCTTGCGCCGGGCGTTCAGCTTGTCAGTGTGGTCGAAGATTGCGGGACGGAAGTACCCCTGTCTGATGTCAATACAACACACTGCTGATCTTGCCATGCTGATCGACTCACCAACGGTGCAAGCATCCCCTCGTCGTACAGTTTGAAGTCATACTTCCGAGTCTGCTCTCCGTGCGCCCGGACGTACATGGTGTGCTGTTGAACGCTGATGTTCTCGTCGCTCATCGTACCATATGTCTCTCGCAGCTCCTTTGCAAGCAACATGTCGTGCCGCCGCAGCAGGTTCAGCTCTTGGTAATTGAACTTGTCGAACAGCATCATTCGGACGAATGTGTCCGTCACATCTGCGCCGCCGTACTTGAGGTTGATGCGGGACTCCTCAATCACCATTCCGTCCTCCACGCACGCGATGCTGGTCTTCATATGGCCCATGTCGACCACACAAGAGATGCCATAGCCTGCGCCAAAAGTCGCCGCCACAGACTCCTGGATGAAGCACACACGTTGGAAGCCAAATTCTACGATCGCTTGCCGCAGCATTTCGGCCACAAAGACCTTTTCGTAAAGGTCAGGAATGACAAAGACGGCACTGTACTGTGACCACTCGCGTCGATTTCGAAGGCCAAGCTCGGTCTTGATACTTTCTTCGAGTATCAAGAAGAAGTCACGAATGACCATATTGCGTGTTGTGTAGTCTTCTTCATTCAGCCAGCCGTAGCGCATAGGCCAGTACAGACGATACTTCGGGCTGGATCTCTCGGGGATCCGCAGCGCTGCATCGCCGACGATGTACTCTGGTGCCTGCTTGCGATCGGCTGGAAGCTCAGTCCACTCAACGTGCACTCGATCGTTGTGTTCAGATATAATGTCGGCAGGCACCGCTGTGTTCCACTTCTGGACTAATTCTCGAGAATTGGGCAGTACGCGACGCTTGTTTGATCGACGGAAAGTCCTGAAGTCAGTGGCCATGGTATTGTACTGAGTCGCAAAGTCCTCGCCAAAGAGTTCCTCGGTGGCACCCTCTTTGCTGAGCTTCTGTCGCTTTGGCAAGGGCTCACTGAGCTCAGATTCGGTGTGCTGTGCTTTGCGCGCGATTACCATGGGTACGGTCTTGGGTATTGCATCAGTAGCCAGTCCCACGCGGAGGTTTGCGCTTCCAGGGTGAAATATTATGGTTTTGGAGCCGAAGTTCTCGGAGTCAATGTCGTCCATCGCGTCATCCTCGTCCAACTCTGGGTCAGGCTCGACGAACGGCACGCCATCAGCGGCGCCTTGAGCTCGCGCACGATCGATGTCGACTGCTGCCTTCTTTCGGCGGTCTAGGCGCTCGTCATGCTGTAGTCTGAGCGCGAGGACTTGATCATCTCGCTTGAGAAACTCGCTGTGCAAGAAATGTTAGTCGTGTGTTCAACATGCAGTGACAGTCACAAGACTCTACGAAATGCTGCAGCGATGAGCGATACCTCTTCACGTATTGGCAGCTGATAGCGTAAACGTCCTTCTTGCCCTTTCGCAGGCCGTCGAGGATGTTGCGGGCCACCATTGCGTGGTTGCGTAGAAGCAGAAGATGTTGATGGGCACGACTTGCACTGAGAAGCAAAGCCGCAGAACTGATCAACGGAAGGTCCGACTCACGTATAGTAATTCTTCTGGTTGATCATGTTGACCTGAGGCCACGTCGAAAACTCCATATTGTTGTCGGTCCGCTGCAGGCCTGCGGGAAGCATATATTAGCCGTCGAAGCGGTGAGGGCTTATACAAACACCACGCAGCATCGCGAAGCATCGACTGGGATATTCAACATACCCTCCTCCCTCAACAGGGCGCGGCCAGACTTCTTGCCCACCATGCTGGCGGTGGTGGACTTGACCGCTATGGACACGAAGATCGCAAGCTAGTGGAGGACAGGGAGGATGCAATGGTTTTACGAAACGAATAGTAGTGACTGCGAATGCTCTCGCAAGATCGATTAGACGTCTACATGTGCTTCCACCATCAAGACCAATCGCCTTGCATCTCGTTGCACGAGTTCGATGTCTTGGCACGAGGGTGGGATGTCCCGATTGGGACACGTCGATGTTCGGTGCCCCACTCCCACTCATATGTGCCCTGCCTTGAGTTGAAGAAGAGAGCTTCAGAGACAACCCTGTCGACCTCTGATCATTCATCGAGCCCATTCATATAGTCCGAGACACCGCCAAGATGGGTGGTAAGCAGATCACGTACCCTCAACATCCTGAATTCACGCGCTGACCTATTCTCTGCCAGACTACCAAGCCATAGCCCGTACGCCCGTCCACCAGCCCCATTCCCCTCCATGAACGATCCTCTTAATACCTTTCAGAGCAATTCACAGAGTTCTACTACAAGACTTTCGATGCCGATCGCGCCCAGCTCGCACCCCTCTACGTATCGATTCTCGTCACTGTCGCCTTCACTTCACCCACTGACCTTCAGTTCAGCGCGACAATTCCATGCTCACATTCGAAGCAAAGCCGTTCCAAGGCACTGCAACTATAATAGGCCAACTGGTGGATCTCCCATTCAAGCGCATCGAGCACCAGGTCGCGACCGTGGACGCACAGCCGAGCAACGATCAGGGCGGAATATTGGTGATCGTCAGTGGGGTGTTGTTGGTACGTACCTTCTATCCTACGATGAGCAGATCACGCTCGGTGAGCGAGTATGCATGAAACTTGAACGAGGCAGAGCTGGTCGGCGGCAATCCGTGAAGGCAGACGCGGTGCGCCGCGGCAGGAGGATAGCTAGGCTAGAGCGTAGAGCGAGCAAGATGTTGCAGAGCATATTGCAAGAGATGTCGATCAGCTGACACGATCATCACAGGTCGAAGAAGAACGCCGCCCCATGTCCTACACCCAGACCTTCCAGCTCCTCCCGGAGAGCGGGAACTACTACGTATTCAACGACATCTTCCGACTAGTCTACCCTGCAGCCTAGGAAGCATATTGGTACCAGAAAAGTCGCGAAGCAGTCAAGAGAGTCAAAACGGAGCCGGGCATACCCAAGATTCGAAAAGTGGCGAAAAGCCAGGCATGCATGGAAGCAGGATTCTTCGTCGAGCTTATGCGATCGATGGGCCCTGCGCAGCGACCGGAGTTCTCTTTGGCCGTGCAGATGGCGCTGGAGGGGTATAGGAGAGTGCCGTCGCGCTGACGCTATGCGCGTGGCATTTTCGTTCAAGTGGCATTGGTGAGGTACGCTCAGGAGGCCAATTCGAAAAGCCTCCCTGTCTTCCATACAGTTCACAGTGTAGGGCTCAATATCCATTTCATAGTACATCCCAACCGCTATGCACCCAAAAGCCGTCTGCAAAAGCTCAACGTGACTCATTTCCGTCAAGACTCTAAACAGAATCACCCTTTACCTCGAAAACACAACTTCCACTCCCCGGCTTGCTAACCACCACCGCCTCTTTCCACTTCTCCTCACTCATATCGGGAAACCTCTTCCCATAATAATCCCTCTTCCAACTCTCTTTCACAGCCTCAACCTTACCCTCAGGCACCAGATGCACACTACAGCCGCCCCACCCGGCGCCCGTCAATCGACTGCCATAAGCGCCAGCCTTCCTCGCCAGTGTGCAAAGCTCATCCAGCTCTGGGCACGAACACTCATACACATCTCTGCAAGAGTCCTGCGTTTCGTTGAGTAGTGCGCCGAGATCTTTGAGGAGCGTCTCGGTGGCTTCTGACGTTGTGGCGGGCGGAGAGGAGAGCAACTCCATGAACCGCAGTACGCGGATGGCTTCGCTGAAGACGTGTAAGGCGCGTTGCCGGAGCTTGAACTTCTCGGCGCGTACGGGAAATTTCGTCATGAAGTCTTTTTCCAGCTGGGGGATGGGAATCTCGAGAATCTCGCTGATCTGCTCGCGCGTGTAGCCTTCTTCTTGCGGGAGATAGGCATCCACCTTCCCAACGAGGTCGTGGAGTTGAGATTGGAAGTCTTCTTTAGAAGTCTTGGAGTTGTCGGTGATGGAGGCGTGTTTGGCGATGTAGGCGTCGTGGAAGCCGCGGAGGGAGTAGCCCAGGGGACCGGCATCGGGTTTGAGAGGCGAGAGACCGAAGATCTTGGCTAGGACGAGGGCGGCGAGCGTGCATTCTACGACGCGGAGGTTGTAGCAGACAGGGCCAGTGGTGTGCTTGTCGGCTGCGACAAATGATTGGGCTATCACGAAGACTAGAGGTGAGGAGAGCTGGGGAAAGGAGACGTTTCGGGCGCTGAGCTGGGGCACGAAGGAGACGTAGAGGGCTTGGCCTTGGAGGGGGAAGACGGAGGCAGATTGGTCCATGCCGCCTGAGTTGACACCTACCGCGCGTTCGGAGACGATGGCGAGTTCGACGAGTTCCTTTTTGTCGACGTCGTGCTCGCCATTGGCTTTCATTACCGCGAGAGCGGACGCACAGACGAAGGCTGCCGAAGAGGAGAGTCCGCCACCGGAGGGAACGGTACCGTCGGCGAGGATGTCCATGCCGACGCTCTGCTTGAACTCTGATCCTTTCTTGCGAAGAAGCTCAGTCGCGCCAACGAGACCAGACTTGAAGTAGTTCGTCCATTCCAGGGCGGAAGCGTCGATGTGCACATCTCCAGTATCGGGGATGTCGAATTGCTTGCTCTCGAACTTTTGTGGGTTGATGTTTGTCAAGCTGATCGTGCTGGGACCGGGTTCCTGGGGATGTATTGAGACTGCGAGTAGGACGTCGGCTGTCACAGCCATGGGGAGGACTTCATAGAGGGAGTAGTCGATGTGCTGGAGGTTGATTAGACTGGAGTGTAGTACATTGATGTTGGGTTGCTTACTTCGCCAATGATATTGACTCTCCCTGGACTTCTACTTATGAAGTCTGGTGCTTTGCCGTATGTTGACTTGAAACTTGAGATCAGATGGTTCCATCTCGTCTGTTGCGATTCGACCGCATCTTCAGGGTAGATGTCGGCTAGCGACGTCTTCGTTGGCACTGCAGCCATGATACCTGAAGGGACGGGGATCCTGTTCAAAGATGTGAACAACGGCCTCACGAGGATCCAAAGACGAAGTTGAGACGAAGAGCAATCGATATGCAGACTTCATGTCAGGTACAAAAGGCAGTTGTATTCCAACTGCAGTACAGACTACCCCACATACGCCACTTCCCGGCACCCATCGGCTCCATGTAGATTGACTTGCTGTCGCGTGCCGTTTCCGTCACTATACATCTATCATCAGATTCGAGTGCGTCCTCAGAATCGTGAGCGCACACCTATGTCATCGCCTCAACCCACATCTGGGCTCGTCCTCGCTCGCATTTTCTGCGATGCAAAGCGCTTGACCTGTCTGACCCTCAACAGCCACAGACTTCATCCTTGTCGCTCTGACACCTCAGACGGCACTCTGGCAACCTGCCGTCTGATCTCCCAGAGCGCGCGTATCTAGTTTTCCCTTCCTTGCCTCCTCTCCTCCTGTTCCCGCTCTCTCAATTTCATCTGCAGCTGTCTCCACATCTCGACTACCTCAGCCCACAACACCATGCTCTGCTCCAAGTCACTATTTGAGTCCCGTCTTCCCTCGATCACGTCTGTGTCAGACGCTCTTGGCAATCCAAACTTCGCACTCTGTTCCTCCTGCACCACCGAGTCTCGTCTCGCCTTGATCACGACTTTGCCCGATGCCCTTCGCCTTGTGGGACCCGAGCTCTGCTTCCAATCTATTGCCTTGGTCCGGTCCATCTCGAGATCTGCCGTCGATACACGTGATTCAGTGAATACCCTGGTCGGTGCCTGCAGGTTCTTCGAAATGGCCCGGTACATCGCCACATAAAGCGCCGCTGCCGCCAGGACGGTGATCTCCAGGATAGCCATGATCGTTCTTAGACTCTTTGCGGTCTCGTTGAGATAGCAACTCCGTGATCGGCTGGATGGGTCGCGTTGTCGAGATGAGAATTGTCGCTGTGGTGGACGGGAACCCGCGAAGGGCAGTAGGCATTTGTATATTCCATGGCGAGTGCGCGATACTACTTTGGCGTAAATAATGCTGGAAGGTGAGGACGTCTGGCGTGGCCAATGAGAGAGAAGTGGTCGGATGATCAGATCGGTGTTGGGCATGAGTCGGCTGCCTCAGCCAACCGAAGTCACGGCAAAGGGCATGACAGTCTAGGACCAGCAGCAATTGACTTCGCCTGACCCTGACGTAGCGTTACAATCGCGTCGAGGACCGACTGAAGGATCGACATCGTATGCATACTGCTGACAACTATCCGTACCCTACACAACACTCCTGACGAACGCCTTCGCTGAGCCTAACAATGTCCCTTCCCTCTTTGGCCATGATACCCAGTGCCATAGTCCAACATGAGCGCCGTATCGTAGCCCATAGCCAAATGCTCACACCATGGTCATCCAATCACTCCAACCACTCATCCTCCCACATACCTCCCACCTCATCAACAGCCTGCCTCGCACTCCCCACAGCCCTCCACCCCGTCTCCACAGCCTTGCTCACCACACTAGTCCCGACCCAACCGCCCCATCTCCCCGCAACGGCCCCCGCGCCAGCCGTAGCAGCCGTCTTCCCGAAACCACCACTCACGGCACTGGCAGGCGGGTAGCTACTTCGAAACATCCCAGGACGCAGGTCCGAGCGCATCATTTCGGGCGTGAGTTTGAAGCCAGGCTCCATGAAGCGCGGAACAGGGAGGACTTTGTGCTCGATGCCGAGGACGTGGTGGTATGCTACTTCGATCGCCTCACCAGCCCAGTTGAGCGTTGGTCGCCAGATTGGTCGGAGAGGGCGGAAGAGCAGCGTTGGGATCACGAAGGGCGAGCGCGGCGCATCGTTCCAGACGCCGTAGCCTTCCATCCGGCGGGCGTAGAAGGGGTGGCAGCATTTCCAGCAGAGCAGGGATTCGAGAATGTAGTAGAGAGCTGCGAACGCGAGGACCTTGCCTAGGGACGTGAGACGGACGCCAAGACGGGAGGTACGCGAGGGAGCGTAGAAGGCTGAGAGGAATTCGGAGAAGAGGGCGTGCCAGAGGGAGCGGTAGCGGAGATCGCAGTGGGGGCAGGGGCCAGTGTGGGTGCTTTGGGTGGAGGTTGTGGGTGCGGTCTCGAGGATCGTTGTGCTGGTGGTCGTGGTCTTCTTGACTGGAGAGTTTGCAATTTCTTCTGCGCGGTGCTCGACTCGTCGCAACCCGCGGTCTGCATCTTTGATGCTTGTGCGCGCTGCTCGGAGGTGCTTGTTCATGGCTTCCATGGCGAGGTCCTCTTGCCGACGATCGTTCTCTGTTTGTGTGAGTGGGCGAGCGAGACCACGGTCTTCCTCAGCGTCACCGATGTCGACTGTGGCAGTGGTGTCAGTGGCGTCCATATTCGGGTGCGCGATATCTTCAAGCGACTGAATCGTGGCGTCGCCAAAAAGTTCACCAGGATGCTCTCGGGCTTCTCGCACGATGTCATCAAGTGCAGACGTAGGCCGCCTAGACCCGCCTGAGACTTGACGGACATACTCTGCAGCAAGCTTATCACCGCTCCCTCCAAGCAATGCTTCACCGGATGGGGTGCCGAACGCTCGGATGATGGTGGTGTCTGAAGTGCGAAGCAGCGGACGGACGTCGGTGGATGGTCTTAGCGCTTGAGTCTCACCGTTCGCACCAGCTGTAGCTCGTGCTTCCTCTTGCGCGTCTCGTGCTGATGCCGTGGACACAGGTGCGCCAGCGTGCTGCTTCTCTTCTGCATCATCCTCTTGTTGAGCAGTATATGCATCAAGGCGTACTGAGCTACGAGATGACCGCGACCTTGCTCTGGCATCATGTGAACGTTCACTGTTCGGACGGCCAACATCGTGCTCTGCCTCTTGCTCTCGCCCCGCGTCTTGAGCAATCCGTGCATCTTCGTGGCCACCGACGTATGGCTCGCTCTTTGGACGCTCGACTTGCCCAGTGGAATGCACGTTTGAGTATCCGCGACCTACAGCCTCGGGCGATGCTTTGGCCGGACTGGGCGATAGACTCGACACCCTCGCGAGCCGCTGCAGCAACTTCATCGAGTCCTGTCGTGTGTGACCAGGCCGCTGCGGCTGCTTGAATGTCACGGCCTGCGCTGTTCGATCAGTGATAGTGACCGTCTCAATGCCCTTGTATGTCGTCGAGCTTCCGCCATTGACTGGGACGTTTTCCTTGTTGCTGATTAGGCTACGCCGGCGGGTGATCCTGCTTTTCATACTATCAGAAGGCGCTGTGACAGGACGAGCTTGATGATTGTGCGAGGCATGGCCATTAGTGAGCCCAGCTTCGTCGTCTTGACTGGCTCGGTGCCGAATACTTCCATTCGGCCGCTCTGCGAGCTGACCAAGATGTCGTCGTGTAACGCCCTGCCTTTCCACTGTCTCGATCTCCCGTCGCGTGTTCTCAGTCGCCGTTCGATCCAGCCTAGGCAGCGCGGGTGTCGACTGCAGCAACGACAACCCTTCAAGATCCGGATCCTCACTGTCAAGTGTATCCTGCAACGTAGAGTTCGCCGGCCGCAGAGCATTAGGCTGCGACGCAGGTCTCTGCCGATTCATTGAAGGCGGCGTCATATCGTTTGCAAAGGCGTTGTCCCTCCTTGGTGGACTCCAGTATTCATCCCCCGTCAATGCGGTCCTACGCGGCACTATCGCGTCTTCGTCTTGCTTTTGCCCGTCACCCTGGGCAAGCGTAGGTGAAAGCTGCACGCTCACTACAGAGGGCTCCCTAATCTTCCTCATCCAGCCTCGTTGCGACTTGGCCCTCGTGCCCCATTCCCTCGGCACGTTAAGCGGAGGTTCGGAGCCAGAACTGCCTGTACTGGCTCCACGGGTGTGTGCGACGCCATTAGAAGCGGCGGCAGCTGCTAGTGCTTCCTCTCGTTCCTCCCTCTCAATCAACTCGGAGATGCGTGGACGAGGTCGCAATCGCGTCTCAAGCAACGGTCGGGCATCTGCATCGAGTGCTTGGCGGAGTCGAATCGCGTCTCGTTGGTGCTGCATAATGGCCTGTCCAAGGGTATCTGTCTCGTTGTTGTCCACTGCATTCAAGTCAGAGGAGCCAGAATGTGAAGCCGAGTCAATCGTGTCCTCGCCGTGGCCCTGCACTTTCTGCATGCCCCCGAGCATGTCGTCCGTGTGTGGAGTCGGAGAGATTGTAGCTATACCACTGCCATTGCCAAACAATGCCGTCTGTTGATGCTGTTGTATGGACAGTGCAGCTTCGTAGTTCATGTTCGACAAATGCTGCTACATCTTCTCCGCATCGTAGCATTTGCTGGTCCGAGTGCTTATGTTGTCATGGTCTTGACGCCACCCGTGCTGCTGCCGTCAACCAATGCATCACGTCGATCTATCGATCTGATCGCGTACGTGCGCGTCGAACTCGAAACAACCCGCTTCCCCACATTCGTAGTGCAGCGCCAAGCAATGCCATGCGTTGCGGCTCACTTCATGGGCAAGTGCTACCAGGCACCGACGGGAAAGTGAACTTCTATTAGGGTCGTTGATCACTGACACCCCCAACCACCGCAACCATGGCAGAGATCAACTGGCGGACGATCAACATTGACGCATACGACCCCGAATCTTGCTACAACTTTGATCTCAAATCCCTCACACCCCAAGTCCAGCCCATATCTACTCAAGATGTTCAGACACTGTCAGGCCAAATACGGCAGCTCATGCGATCGGGACAGTCGGAAGATGCGCTGAAGGGTGCATTGGAAAATGTGCCATATGGCGCAGATGACGCGGGAAAGGTGTGTACACCGAGGCTACAGGCATTGGCTGTTGCGTGATCTTGCAGACCATTGTGCTGATACGAATGGATTGCCAGGCCATCCATCTCTCCCTCATCACAGAGCTTTTGCAATCCATCCGTCAAGCCGACATGACACCACTGCTCCAACGGCTTTACAGCTCGCCAAATGGCAGCGAGACATGCGACACCCTGATGAAGTACCTATACAAGGGTATGGCACAGGGCACGACGGGACACACGCAGACTGGACAGGGCGGGAAGACATTGACGCCACAGGCGACGGGATTCACGCAGGCTGGTGGGCGGAGTTTTGGGGGTGCTGAGGGAGGAGGGCAGGGGATGAGTGTGCTGTTGAGCTGGCATGAGAAGGTATGTGGAGGTCTTGCTCCGTCGTGTCAAGGCAACAAGGAGGGAGGGGGAGCTCGTGCTGACAGTGATTGTGTAGCTCGTGGAGATGGCAGGGCCAGGGAGCATAGTCAGAGTGATGTCGGATCGAAGAACGGTATGAGCGATGTGCAATGCAACAACTACATGCACGCCACTGCGGACCGCAACCACATGTACTCTTGTCGAAATTATGTGCTGTTGAAGTCGCACGAGGTCTTGCGTCGCGCCTTCCTATTGACTTCACCCGTGGCTCCTTCCATCAACTAGCCTTGGCACGCCACTTCTGCCTCAGCGATTCCTAAGCATACTACCCGTGGACAATCGACTCTACTTATCACTCAACAACACTTGCACAAAAGTTCCCATGTCATAATGGCGGTCTCGAAGCGCAAAAGTGGCGCGCCACATGCAGCTGTGAAGGTATCGCCCTTCCCTGAGGCATTGCCTTTATCTCACCATACTGATGACTATCAAAAAGCGCAAGAAGACAGCCTCGTCTGCTCCCACAACTGATCGAGTCACTCGGGGCATGAAACGCTTCGCTGCTGTCTATGCTGTCCTTGGCACCACGGAGCTTCTCGAAGCCATACTGCTCAAGCTCCCCATGTTCGATCTCTTCGTATTTCAGCGGGTCTCGCTCCGCTTCCGCGATTGCATCGCGAAGTCCCCTCGGCTTCAGGAGAGGATGTGGCTGAGGCTCAGAAATTGCCCGCCGCAGCAGTGGGTAGCCACTGGACCGCGTGGAAACACTGTTGACACCTTCTCGCTGGTGCACAACAATAACAGTGCGATACTGCACGGCCCTCGATGGTCACCCGCGCAGCTATGCCCGATCTTTCGTCAGGAACCTGGTCGCTCGGAGCGCCTGATTGCTCTGAGCCCAAGGATCTATTTCAAACACAAAGCGATACGGCGCAGCAACGGCCCATACATGCCCGATATCGGTAGCTGGCGCAAGTTGTATGTTTTTGACCCGCCTTGCGCCGATCTCAGGATGCATCTGGTATACAACTACCTCGCCCCACGAAGAGCGACCGTCACCGCTTTCGAAGCGAAAGCATCGATGTGGTTCAACCTCCTGGAGGCTGGTAAAATTGCCACCGCCGACGAACAACCGCATCTCTTACCAATCGACAGAATGCAGATTGGCAACCTTCTTGACCGCGCTTACATTGGAGGTAGTATAACACGTCGCCATCTCGCATTGCCTCAGGACAAGGTCATCCGACCGAGAGCCGGCCAGACATGGGACGATCACTCAAGCGTCTGCGAGATACTTGACGAGCTGCAACAGATGTATCCAGGCAAATTCAGCTTTGATGCGGGCGCCTCATGCATTTTCGCCAAAGGAATCGTCATACCCTCCGCCGCAGAGTGGCAGGCTGTCCACTGTCGAGCTGCGCTGTCCGACGGCACCGATGCAAACGCAGCAGTGGTCGGGACCTAAGCGGGGTATCACGTTGACATTCGTGCATGCCGAGGACTAGACTGCAGTGTGCATCAGATCGTGTTGGAGGAGGGACTGGCTGGTAGCTTCGGAACAAAGAGACTGGGCGGGACCAGCATGACGCCTTGCTTTTCCGTGATGCAAGAGGCAAACACAGAAGAGCTCGGACTGACTTTGGCGCATCATATATCCCAGTTGCGTCCCATGGTCATCGACCACATCCGCAGCGCGGACGGGCAAGTGAGGCTTCCTACCTCTTGATTCATTCATCTCCGTCATATACTGCGCTATGTCTTCCGTTCGTACAGACGCTTAGCTTTGCTGCTCACAACGATTAGCAGGCCCACGGTACAGTCTCTTCTTCTCTTCCAGGATCAAGGCAAGCGAGTGTAGCTCACGACGATCATACACACTTGCGACCTTAATTTCAACTACGCCTCGCCAGCATTATGACGTGAGCGATTCATCACCAGCTATCTCATCAAACAGCCAGCACAAGTGTCGACATTTTGAAGATACAGGATGTAAGCGAAGGAGCCTGGCGGCTTTCACTGTCTACCAAGATGAGTGCAGCCATATCGCACTGTATTGCGAAGAGCTGACAGATCATCCTCTCCAGATCCAGTACTTAAGACCTTTCTGCTAGCATGCACGCTGTGATGCACAGTTTGAATGCTCCTGCCTCGCAACTCGCATGGCACCATACCATGCCATCGCGTCGACTCGCCCGAGAGCTGCATTGGCCTATGCTCGCGTAGCTAGACGCCGAA
>KZ111143.1:1043449-1056830 GCA_002077045.2 Rachicladosporium sp. CCFEE 5018
GGCCCAGGAAGGGAAGGCACTGGCAATCTGCTATGTCGCTTCAAGCGACCTACGAGAAAGACTCCACAGTCAACATGTGGTGATTGTTACCGTCACTGACGGAGTGCATGTTTCTCCAACGTAGCAGATTAGACAATTGCGTGTTCCTCTGTTGCCTTTCAAAGTTGTCTACGCGCTTTGATCTGACCGATCCTACACCTCCATCTGCCTTCAAGCCGCGGTAATCTTCCCCGCCGCACTCCCTGCAGTCCTTGTCGCCTTCTGCACCAAGCTCTCCACCGTCCCCGTCACCCCTCCATCCAACGTCTTCGTCTTAGGATACACCAACAGCATCTGACTCGCCCAGTCATTCCCTCTCAAGATCTTGGTGTTGACAAACTCCGCGAACTGTCCATCCTCCGCATAGCTGACTCGATAGAAGTAGTATGTGATTACTATGGCGGCAAAGCTGAAGAAGAGCGTAAGGACAACCCAGAGATCGGGCTCGAGGTTTGGAGGTTGGTGTTGAGCGCGGGGAACCTTGGTCTTGGACTCGTCGACTTCTGGGGCTGAGGCGGAGGGGGAGGTTGCAGGACCAGCTGGGCGGCGTTGGCGGAGGTCTGCGGACATAATTGTGGTGTGCCTGGGAAATCTGGCCGTGGTTGCTATAGTAGAGGACAGATGTGGCCTTCTGAGGTTGATGTAGCCAATGAGCTTGGCAGCACAGTGAGCTGGAACAGGAAGGCGGGCACGCCTTCGCAAAGTCTGTCCGGTATCATTGTAGTCTGGGGAGGGTAACATAGACATATGTGACACGACAAAATCAATAAGATTGACTATATGAGCTCGCTCTGCGCATGCGCAAAGTAAACGCATCCTTAGGGATGTCCGATATCGCGTAAGTTCCAAGATGGACTTGCTTGTTACAAGGCTGGAGGATGCATCAGGAGACGGTAGCAGTGTCCCGTCTTGTAAACCTGTAGGTCAAGGGGCGCTGCTCGAACGGGCATCGTCAGAATCAATACTGGTAGACCAGTGTTGGCGAGTGCGTCGTGCGCCAGAGCTGATCAAAGTCTGATTGAGGAAATCTGAGGACATGAGGTCGGCACAGAGACATGAGGACGGCAGAGGCATCGCAAGTGCACCAGGCTTCACGATGCTACCTCTGTTGGCGTTGCCTTTCCGTTCAAAAATCTGCAGTTTGACGTCTCGATCACTCACTCCGGACGCTACGCCAGTGTCAGTCTTGCATTCTCGTCTCGCTTACACCTGCGAATCACTCACCGAACCATCATGAGTCGACAGGCTACGTTATCAGCCATGGACTCATCAGAGTCCATCGGTCCTACACCCGCGCTGCCTTCTAGCACACAGGAGGCTATATCGCGCTCGAACTTGTTCGATACACTGCCACCCGAGCTGCGCCTGAAGATCTTCTCAGCAGTGCACTCAGAGCATCGTCTCATCGTCCTGCAATCCAAGATTCTTCTGGGTACCAGCCTACCTCTCTGCAACCCAAAAACATCTTGCTCCGAGCCCCCCGTTCCACACAAACTCGGCCGCAAAGCTCGGCGGACCCACGATCCTGAGGAAGTGATTCGGTTTGCGGCGAGAACGCATACACTCCATTACAGGTGCCAACTGTCTCACGTGCTCCAAGTGGGGCGGAGAACAAAACAAGCGGCATCTGAGCGCCTGTATCGCAATATAACACCCGCGATCTCAGCGAGCGGTGGTCACGATGACTTGAGACACGCATAAGCCCATGCATTCAGGTGTGGGAGAGCTATGTCCACGTCGAATCCAGTCCGGGAGCGTCCGACAACGAAATGTGATGGCGAACAGCTCCTGATGGTAGCTAGAGTTCACAACACAGACTTTGATAGCATGTCGCACTGCGGATCAGAATCACCCGAATGCCCAGTCGTACATGACACGCGGCGATTCGACATGCATGTCGGTTATGTGAAGCTACTGAGCGTCTCGTCAACGCCCCATTGACAAGAAGAGCTCTGTCGATGTAGCACTGGCGCAGTTCTGTAGCGACCCGATTCGGCAGAGTGCCCTAGATCAGGCACTCGGATCTGTACCACTTCGTCAAGGCCTGTGGACTCTGATCATCCGATCGTGTGAACAGTGGAGATATCCGGAGATTGAACCTCTGCTGACGAGCAAGGTCGAACTCTCTCGCGCAATTGTTGACATTGCCATGACAGCGATCGCGACAATGCCGTGGTGCGGTGAGACCAAATTCTGCACTCCCGGCCCGGTGCTGAGATCCCGAGCTCTCCCTGGACATCAGCAACGGTACACGATTGTAGCCGCGTGGATCGTACCGCAGATCCATTTCCATAGCTGCGGAGATATGAGTCCGACTTTCATGTGTAAGTACACTTCGTCCAGCACCACCTCTCGGAGGCTTGGCCACTTTCACTCTTGTGTTCGCCGGCTACAACATTTTGGTCGATGGCGTCCTCATCCCAGCACTCGATATGGCAAACGCCACGCTCATTGTCGAAGCACAGAGAGAATGAATCGTTCACAGCAATGTGTCTCTCCGGAAAGCCTCCAGTAGCTGACGCGAATGTAGCGCTATCCTGTGATCGGGAAGTCGCTTTTGCCGTGCCTATGAGATCGCAAAACATCGTAACAGCTGTCGATTCAATCCCACCGTTGACGCCGGGATAGTAATACCGATCTTTCCACAGGCGCGTGTGCCGTGAAGTGGGCATTTCCTCGGTGGAAGAAGCACCTACTCCGGCGTAGTGCTTGAATAACCTTGCTTCATCACTATCGGACATTAAGGTCCAGTAACGGCAAGCCTTGCTCTTCATTCCTAGATTTGGTGTTCGGACGGCAATCTGATACATAGCTGAGGCTCCTGTAGGCACGGGCGCAGAGATACTTCTCCTTGTCGCAGACTTGCTGCGCACAGACTCGCAAGGGCCGAGAAGGTCTTCGAGCGACGATGTACTCATCTTCTCTCCGGCGTAGGAATATCGACAATGTTGGTATGACATGACTTCTGCATGCTTAGCCTTGATGGGCTCATATCCGAAGAAGTCGATGCACTGCTTTGCGGCACTGATCAACATGGTCTTGCTCGCGAAACCCATCTCACTGATATCGAATGTCTCGATCGTTGAAGCTCCACGAGTCAGTATAACCCTATAGCCGATGTAATCCGATTGCCGATAGAGCATGGCAACATCATCCTCGTCGCTTGCGATTGACTGTAGTGCGGAAGAAGGTAGTGTGGTCTTCCGACACGACCCGTCGATTTCGGACAGGTTAGAACTGTACATATGACCGTTGAAAGTTATAAATCTCAATGTCGTGCGAGTGAGTGAGACTTGTAAGATGGTCTCATTTGCATCACCATTCAGGTGTAGGGTTCTTCCACGGAGAAGATCGAGTATCGTAATGACTCTGTCTTCGTCGCAAACGGACGCGAAGAAATTACCTTTCAGCACTGCCTTCGAATAACCTCCGCTCAAGTCGGTGCGCATCATTGGCAGTCCTGTCAGATCGGCACGATAGAAGGGCTGATCTCGCTGAACAGCTTGGAGCCGTCGGAGCCTTGACTCGACGGATTGTGACATGCGGTTGTCACCAGTCGCTGCATCAGATGGGTCATGAGTTTCGTACCTTATCAGCGCGGCCGCCTCGAATGCCGACCCGCTCAGTACGGAACACCATTCTCGAGAGACTGTGCGCAACCGCCAAGTAGCGAGCCGAGCTAAGTGATCGAAGACTCGGAGAAGGAGCTCGAGCGGGAGTTGTCTCACGGGGTCCCGTAGTGAACGAATGCGCTCACTTACAATTGCCCGCTCACTTGCTGACATCGCGGCAACCAGATGCCTCAATCTGCGAAGTCCTCAGTCAAAGTGATGATGCAGGACTGATGATGGTCCGCGTTTACGCTTCCTCTCGCTCATGCACTGACATGTGCCGATATACATCCACGAGCCTCGATGTCATGACTTTGACTAGTGAACGTCTTCACGGTGAAGTTCGGCCGCGTGAGACACTTCTCATGCAAACTTTTGCAATGTTCCAATGCGGCGATTTAGCATCGCCGGAATCACCGTGGTGAGTCTCTCGGACGGCTTGTCCCAGGTAGGCGGCGGTGGAGGTAAGTAGTGCAACGACGCGTTTCAGCGCTGCAAGGCCTTGCCCGACCTCGTGTGTGGTGTGCG
This sequence comes from Rachicladosporium sp. CCFEE 5018, assembly GCA_002077045.2. Taxonomy (NCBI): domain Eukaryota; kingdom Fungi; phylum Ascomycota; class Dothideomycetes; order Cladosporiales; family Cladosporiaceae; genus Rachicladosporium; species Rachicladosporium sp. CCFEE 5018. Next base: position 1,047,628 of record KZ111143.1, read on the forward strand.
TATCAGACGACCTCACTCAATCAGTGAGGCCGCATTGCAATCATAGCCCCAAAGCTCGAGTGAACGCCGCCAGATGGTATATCAGGGATTGCCATGTGGGTTATGAGGTCCGGCATATGGTCGTTGCACATGCGCTAGCCCTGCACCACCTAGGAGGGGAGGGTAAAGACGTTGGCCGGAGCTTTCGGAAGCCTCCATCCATCAAATCTTAGTGCCCTTTCATGTGCCTTCTCTCAGGGTTCCGTGTGGAGCTCGAGGCTTGCTCGTTGTATCGTTGTACTATAGTTCTCCCGCATTTCCTCCTTCTTTGCATGTGCTAGACCTCCTCGTTGCTCCCGCTGGCAGGACGCGAGCTTCGGACTGTCCACAGCAGCAGCATTTATTCAGCATTGCTATCAAAACACAATCTACATCCTGGTCCTTGCACCCCGCAAGCGCATATTGAGTTTCGAACCCATTGAGCCTGGTCAGAAATACAGAAGGACAAGTTCGTAAATCAGTGGACAGGCGCAGATCGAGGCGTGCGTGGAAAGGTCGAGCACAAGAGAAGCTATGGTCATCCGCATACTGTGATAGCTCACTGGACAAAGGCTATTCGTCGCACATCCTCACTGAGGCGTGTGGGAGAGCTGCGAAGCATTGGCGATTCAATACTCAGCAAAAGAACGAGAGAGGTTCGAGCGAGCTTCGAAGATGGCTACTGTGAGCGACGCGCCGAGGAGCATATTCCCTGGTGAACCGAGGAGCTTCCACGCACCTGCTTCGAGACAACTGCCGATACTTTCGTCAGCTGGTCCGCCACATAGCAATGGAGTAGAGGCAATGGATGTCAGTCAGCCGCAAGCTTCAGTGATGGGCCCTCCGTCAATCCTCACGAATGGCAACCGCCAGACCGACCTCGGTCACCCTGAACAGCAACAGAACTATGCTGCCGGCCCCATCAATGGACACACGGTACAGCAGAGTCAGCCGGCAGGAGCTGCGGCTGCGGCTCAGCAGCCAAAAGTCGTTCAGACGGCGTTCATTCACAAGCTATATAAGTGAGTGTGCCGACTGCGAGATTCGGAGCCTGTGCGCTGACCCATTCCACAGTATGCTGGAAGATCCAAGTATTTCAGACTTGATCGCTTGGTCGAGTACGAACGAGAGCTTCGTCATGTCACCATCGGCCGAATTCTCAAAGGTTTTGGCGCAATACTTCAAGCACACGAACATCTCGTCATTCGTGAGGCAGCTGAACATGTATGGCTTTCACAAGGGTAAGTACATGCATGATCGTGAATCACGTTGCTGTACTAATATTATGCAGTCAGTGATGTGTTCCACACTGGATCACCGGACTCGCCATTATGGGAGTTCAAGCACGGTGGCGGAAGTTTCAAGCGCGGTGACCTTGTGGGTCTGCGCGAGATCAAACGCAGAGCATCCCGGCATGCGCTCATACATAGGGACTCGTTCTCGAGTGCGCCCAAACTGCCGGGTCCACCGCCGCCTGGGCCGCCAACGGAACCCATGCCCGACCCGCTGGATATGAGACTTGGTGTAGTGGACTGGAACATCCAAGACCTGTACAACAGAGTGCAGCGTACAGAAGATGCTAACGCTGTTATGATGGCGCGATGTCAGAGTCTACTTGATGGCCTGGTGAAGTGTCACCAGTGGAACAATGATCTTTCGACCCACATACTTGCGCTGGTCCCTGACCCGGACAATTCACTACACCGAGATGTCTTCGCAATGCGCCAAGATATTGCACGGCAGACTGAAATGCTTAAGGCCCAGGAAGACCCGCAAGGCTCACCCTTTGCGAATAGACAGTCCTTCTTCCAGCAGAATGGGGGTCTGAACGACCCACCGATAGCGATGTCGCCGAGACTACGGCCGTTCGATGAGTCTCGAAGACCATCGCTGCAGGCAATCGCCAAGCCTACCTCGTTCAGAGCTGCTGTTCCTTCGCACCTACAGGTGTCGCCGCGTCGCCTTGGCTCAATCGGCACCGGCGGCGCTATCTACTCGCCCTCGTCATCGCGACCTGCAAACTTTCCACCACCGCCTCCACCGCCGGCACCTCCCCAAGCACAACATCCGCTGGCGAACCAAGAGACACCACCTGGTCTGCCCCGACGTCACACCTCTGCCGATATCAGACTTCAGGGCTGGCAAGGTGGTCAACCTCCACTTCCGTCTTACAACGCCACAAGCTCCCCGTACGCATCCGGTCAGAATTCCACAGCTTGGCCATCTTCGCCACGGCTTGCTGCGAATCCTGGCGACCAGCAGATTCGCGATGCGCTAGCGCAGTACGAGCTCCCTCGCGTCTCACAACTACCGTCCCGTCAAGCATCTCCACCACCGCCGCATGAGATGAGTGCACCAAGCTTCGGGTCGAGCTTCGGTGGTAGCTATGCCAATAGCAACGATGCTGGATGGCAGATACCTGGCGCAAGATTTCCGTTCAGGGGTGTTGACACGGCACCACCAACTCGGCGAAGCAGCATGGCTAGCAATGTGCACTCGCTTCTCAATCCGGCCGACACTGCCGAGCGAGAAGGCGAGGATGAGGGTGGGTGGGAGGAACGCAAGAGGAAGAGGGTGCTGTGATGACTCTGAAGCTGCGAAAAGTTACGCGAGAATTCGATTCTTTGGATACCCCTTTTGCTAAGATTCTATGACGATATTTAGATGGGCCTTAGACCTTGATAGGCAGAGATAGTCGGTTGAAGCTTGACAGGATGTCACTATTCTGAGATCTGACTCTGTCCGTCTTTCAGCGAGGCGACTGCTGCATATGGGGTAGCACCTTCCTGCACCGCCCAAACACTGTCTCGACCTCACTCCATCACTGCAGGTGCTCACATCACGTTGAGAATGATGCGTATGTGTCATCTCTGCCGGCGACCGGTGATGTGAATACACAACGTAACGTTATCGGCGACATGAAGACAAGTGTCTCGTTGCTCATGCTCCCTCCGATCGATCGACGCCACAGTGAGGTGGCACTTCACACCCCAATCTTGGCAGAACAACAGATGAACATGGAAAATCTTAAACACCACACACATCTGCACCTCTTGACGATGTGGCGCAGGCCGGCCAATGAGTATGTCTACTCGGCGACGTGGCTATAGGCATGTCGCGCCGGTCCTTGCGAACCAAGTTTTGAGACACTAAGGACCCAATGATCGTTCCCTTCAGACCTCGACTGAGGCAACAAATGAACATGGGTGTGTCAAAGGAACGCGACTGCGTCATGGCAAACGCGATGTGAAAGGGCCTTGGAGCCTGGTGATGCAGAGGGATAAGTAGAGCAATCACTTCTCGTTCTTTCACCCGATCACCATCAGAAGTAAAACCACCTCGCTTCCAACTCACATCAACGTAACCAAGCACAAGCACCAACATGACAACCCCAGCTGTTGAAGATCCAAACCGCAATGCCGATGGCACTTTCGCTGAAGGCAACCAGGCCGGTCGCGTGAGCGAAGGGGCCGATGACAAGAAGTCCTCCTCGTCCACTTCTCACTCGTCATCCGGTGACGCTGAGCGCAACCCAGATGGCACCTTTAAGCCCGGCAACAGTGTAGGCAGCTCTGGCGGTATTGCTGAATCGTCTGGATCTGGCTCATCGTCCACGAAGCAGCACTCGAACTCGGGTACCGAAGATCGCAACCCTGACGGCACCTTCAAGCCTGGCAACCAGATCGGCAGCGATGGTGGAAGCAACAGCTCAGGCACCAAAACATCCTCATCAACTGGCCAGCACACCAGCTCTGGCTCCGAGGAGCGCAACTCCGATGGGACGTTCAAGCCAGGCAATCAGGCCGGTAGTGAGGGTGGCAGCTCTGGCTCGGCCTCGAAGTCCTCATCCTCCGGACAGCACTCCAGCTCTGGCTCCGACGACCGCAACTCCGACGGCACATTCAAGCCAGGCAACCAAGTCGGCAGCGACGGCGGCAACTCTGGCTCAGTCTCCAAGTCCTCGTCCTCCGGTCAGCAGTCTAGCTCTGGCTCCGATGATCGCAACCCAGACGGTACCTTCAAGCCGGGAAATCAAGTCGGCAGCGATGGCGGCAATGGCAGCTCAGCGCCCAAGTCTTCAGGCGGGCAGTCCATCTCGTCGTCCGACCATAATTTCGACGGGACCTTCAAGTCAGGCAACAGCGCTGGTAACGGCAACTCAGGCTCGACTTCATCAGGCTCTGCTCAGTCCAAATCAGGCCAAGCTGCGTCTGACGACCCAAGCCGCAACCCTGACGGGACATTCAAGACCGGATCATCTGCTACTAACCCCGACAACTTCGCCAACAAGCCAAAGGAGGAGGTCAAGGAGCTTGCTAGGGAGGGAGGAAAGCACAGTCATGATAATGATGGGAAGTGATCGTTGCAGAAAAGCTGCACAGGGAGATGGAAAAGACTTACTTGAAGCTCCCCTCTATGTACGATAACATGAACATCACATTGAGCAGCGCACCAAGACGACGCCTTTCGAGGAGTCCCCCATGGAAGCAATCACCTCGTCCTAATCCAGAGCTTGCACGTCTCCACTTATCACATGCTAGCGCTCACCTTTTCCATCATGCGTGGCCTTCCACTTGACTCGCTCTCGCTGCAGTCACGACGTGTTCTTGCCCCGCCACCGTGAAGCTGCGCCACAACTCTCATCCCACCTTCCTACGTCACATGCAAGGCAGGCGCGTTGAGGGGACATCTCGCAGTGAAAGACATCAGCACTCCCCATATATTCACTTCAGACCCAGACTCAATTCAACAAGTCCATCTCTCACGCATACCACCATCACATCACCGACAACAACCCCATTACCTCACTCATCATGTCGAACACCGTCCACGTCAAGGGAATCAGCTCCAAGACGAGCGAGAAGGAAGTCAGGGATTTCTTCTCCTTCTGGTAGGTTCAAACACAATGCCATACGGAACTCAAACCCAAACCATCAAGGTCACTAACACCTTCTCAGCGGAAAGATCTCCAACATTTCCGTCACTCCAGACGCCGAGGCCGATGGCGGCGCGAAGACGCAAGAAGCCACCGTGACATTCGAGAAAGAGACGGCTGCTAAGACCGCACTCCTACTCGACAACACGCAGCTCGGCGCCGAGCAAGTCAAGGTCACGTCAGCGTCATCGTCTGGCACCTCCACCTCTGGCACATCCACCTCCGGCACATCCACATCCGGCGGCCAGTCCACTGGCACCAAGTCTGGCTCCGGCCACGATGAGTCGATCGATGAGCTCGCACAAGAGGACAAGCCACGCAGCAGGATCATTGCAGAGTACCTCGCACACGGCTATGTCGTTTCCGACGGCGTGATCGAGCGTGCTATCCAGCTCGACCAACAGCACGGCGTCTCGAACCGCTTCACGAACGCCCTCACCCAATTCGACTCGAAGTACAAGGTCACTGAGAAGGCTCAGGCCGTTGACCAGAAGGTCGGCGCCACGAAGACTGCTTCTCAAGGCTGGGCATCGCTCTCGTCGTACTTCGAAAAGGCTGCTGGCACTCCTACCGGCCAGAAGATCCGCTCGTTCTACGAGCAGGGTCAGAAGCAGGTGCTTGACGTTCACAACGAGGCTAAGCACTTGGCTTCGTTGAAGGCCGGCAAGCCGATCTTGGCTGGTGGATCGACCACTACCAAGTCTGCTGAGGAGGCGGAGATGGAGAAGGTGAACATTGATGGAAAGGAGAGGACGAAGTGCAACTGCGGAGGTGTCGATGCGCAGTGCCCTTGCGAGGCGGGCAAGTGCGCTTGCTCAGGGTGCCACAAGGCTTCGTAGACAAGTTCAGAGGACGTGGAATGCACTCGTCGGAGGGAGCATGAGCTTGATACAAGCTGAGAATGGACAACAAAGACGATGTCTGTGTTCTGGTCGGCACGGGACGACATTATGGCGTTACGATAGCCGAGAACCCGAAAGATGCTCAATCTCTTTGCGCTCCTTTTACACTCAGTGACTTTGAAGCCCTGTTGCTTGCCATGGTGCGTTCCCCGCGCAGTCACTGGCAAGCATCAATGCGAATCTCGACTTATACGTGCATGTCTCATCTGGGTCATGTGACATTCATACCTTTAATCCAGCCCGATGAAGTAACCCGGTCGTCCTTTCCTCCGCAACCCGCAATAGCCATTCGTGTGGGGAAGTGAACTCGACTGTGGAGTAGCATGGGCGATCTGGAGCCGCATCCACCAAGACCTCGCCGGCAATAATGTACCTTCGTAGGCGATTGACTTCCCGCGTTGAAGTGCATAGGGTAAGTTCTCGAACATCTCGCTGTCTCTAAGTCACCTTCCCAGCCATCATCTGGTTCACGTTGTTCTCCTTATCTTCATTCTCACAGTGTACTGTAAAAACGAGCCAGGGCAATACTGGGAACGCTATCATGAACCACTCTAGCAATGATACGCAAAGCGTGAAGCTCAAGGGAGAGGATGTGGCGAAGCACAACTCAAACGAGTCGTGTTGGGTGATAGTCCACGGACGAGGTGAGTTCACACGGTTCTGGCGCACTGCCCGGCAGTACTTCCATTGAAGCTCAATGACTGACTTATCCGCAGCCTACGATGTCACCGAGTTCCTCCCCGAGCACCCAGGCGGCCCCAAGATCATCCTCAAGTACGCCGGCAAGGACGCAACTGAGGAGTACTCGCCCATACATCCTCCAGACACGCTCGACAAGTACCTTGACAAGAGCAAGCATCTCGGCGAAGTCGACATGGCGACCGTCGAAGTGGAGGAGAAGGAGGAAGATCCGTATGAGATTGAGCGACTTGAGAGGGTGAAGCGGATGCCGATCTTGGAGCAGTGCTACAACCTCATGGACTTCGAGGCCGTTGCAAGACGGGTCATGAAGAAGACAGCGTGGGCGTACTACTCGAGTGGAGCTGATGATGAAATTGTGAGTGCTTGCAATGCTCCTGGCAACCCGTAGCACACACTGACTCCATCCCAGACAATGCGTGACAACCACTCCGCCTTCCACCGCATCTTCTTCCGGCCCCGGATCCTCCACGACGTAGAGAACATCGACCTCTCCACCACCATGCTCGGAACCAAAGTCTCGATCCCATTCTACGTCACTGCCACCGCCCTAGGCAAACTCGGTAATCCCGAAGGCGAGGTAGTCCTCACGCGCGGCGCGCGCAATCACAACGTAATCCAAATGATCCCCACCCTAGCATCCTGCTCCTTCGACGAAATCGTAGACGCCAAAGAAGGCGACCAAGTCCAGTGGCTGCAGCTGTACGTGAACAAAGACCGCGCGATCACGAAGCGCATTATCGAGCACGCTGAGGAGCGAGGCTGCAAGGGCCTGTTCATCACCGTGGACGCTCCGCAGCTCGGACGACGAGAGAAAGACATGCGATCCAAATTCTCCGACGTGGGCTCGAACGTCCAGAACACAGGTGGCGATAACGTCGACCGCAGCCAAGGCGCCGCCCGCGCTATCTCATCTTTCATCGACCCTTCGCTCAGCTGGAAAGACATCCCCTGGTTCCTGTCCGTTACGAAGATGCCCATCATCCTTAAGGGCGTGCAGCGAGTCGAAGACGTTATCCGCGCTGTGCAAGCCGGCTGTCACGGCGTCGTCCTCTCAAACCACGGCGGACGTCAACTCGACACAGCACGCTCCGGAATCGAGATCCTCGCCGAAGTTATGCCTGAGCTGCGTCGCTTGGGTCTACAAGATCAGATCGAGATTTACATTGACGGCGGCGTGAGGCGTGCGACAGATATCATTAAGGCCGTGTGTCTTGGTGCTAAGGGTGTTGGTATTGGACGGCCGTTCTTGTACGCGATGTCTGCGTACGGGCTGCCAGGTGTGGATCGCGCGATGCAGTTGCTGAAGGATGAGATGGAGATGAATATGAGATTGATTGGGTGCAACAGTGTCGATCAGCTGGGGCCGGAGTTCTTGGACACGAGGACGATCAGCATGCACGCCACAGGTGTGCCGCAGGATACGTTGGCCTTGACTGTGTATGATCCGCTGGCTGGGCCGGCAGAGCAGATGATGAGCTCAAAGCTGTAGTGGAAGAAGAGGGTAGAGTGGAGGGGGCTGTATCTGCATGTACATACGTTTTAAGATCTTCCAGGTTCCTGATCGCCTTTTCAAGCTTGAAATCACTACACTCTCTCTTTGGCGAAGCAAGTCTAGTCTCTGAGATATGCAGGCACTTTGCAGTAGTAATAACAATATGTACAATCTATACCTGCCAGTACTCCATACCGTCCCAAACCCCATACGCCATCGCCAGAAACACAGTCCCCACTTGCATCTCTCAATAATTACACACCCCTCTCCCCTCCAGTTCCTTCCCCACCCTACTGATGCACAGCCATACTCCCCGCCCTAGGCCGAACCAAATCCCTCTCATCACTCTCATACTTTTCCCAATTCGCCAGAATATTCCCAATCCTCGGCGAATTAGTCAAACGATACACATCCTCGAAATACTCCTTCGTAATCTCGAAAGGCTTCGCGGTAACATTCGGAATGTACTTGCCCACAAGCTTGCTCGGATCGATGCTCGTCTTGTTGATTTTCTTCAGCAAGAAGGAGCGGAAGGGCTTCACGCCGGAGCGGAGGAAGGTCGAGTGGAAGGGGACGTCGATGCCGGTCAAAGGTGTGGTGGCGAAGCCGCGTTCGAGGACCAAGGGGGTGGGTTTGGTGAGGGTGGTGTCGGCGCAGCCTTTGATGATTTCGACGAGGTGGGCTTTCACTTCTTCGAGGGAGAGGGTCTGCATGAGCTGCTGAATGTCGATCTTCTGGCTCTTGAGATAGTTCAACACGCTACCCAGCGTGTCCAGAGCGCGCAGATCTCCAGCACAAACATATTGCATGTTCTGGATGTTCAGGTTGACAATCTCAAGTAGCCAGGTGGTCGTCTCGGAGATGTTCTCGACGACGTACTGTAGCGCTTGCTCGGTGAAGGTCTTGCTGATGCGCGAGGGGTTCACGGCGCACATGCTGTAATTTGAGCGGCCGGCGGCGTCGCGCTCAACGGCCACTTGCATTGTCAGGCCGCGGTAGAAGACGACGGAGACGAGCGACTCGATCGGCATGACTTCTGCGAGGGCGGCGAGGGCACTGTACTCGCCGAGGGAGTGGCCGGCGAAGCTGCTGTCGGGTTGGACTACGCCTTTGGCGCGCATGTCTTCGAAGGCTGCCTTCTCCATGAGGGTCA
>KZ111143.1:1056930-1075260 GCA_002077045.2 Rachicladosporium sp. CCFEE 5018
CATGCCCGACCCGCTGGATATGAGACTTGGTGTAGTGGACTGGAACATCCAAGACCTGTACAACAGAGTGCAGCGTACAGAAGATGCTAACGCTGTTATGCTGGCGCGATGTCAGACTCTACTTGATGGCCTGGTGAAGTGTCACCAGTGGAACAATGATCTTTCGACCCACATACTTGCGCTGGTCCCTGACCCGGACAATTCACTACACCGAGATGTCTTCGCAATGCGCCAAGACATTGCACGGCAGACTGAAATGCTTAAGGCCCAGGAAGACCCGCAAGGCTCACCCTTTGCGAATAGACAGTCCTTCTTCCAGCAGAACGGGGGTCTGAACGACCCACCGATAGCGATGTCGCCGAGACTGCGGCCGTTCGATGAGTCTCGAAGACCATCGCTGCAGGCAATCGCCAAGCCTACCTCGTTCAGAGCTGCTGTTCCTTCGCACCTACAGGTGTCGCCGCGTCGCCTTGGCTCAATCGGCACCGGCGGCGCTATCTACTCGCCCTCGTCATCGCGACCTGTAAACGTTCCACCACCGCCTCCACCGCCGGCACCTCCCCAAGCACAACATCCGCTGGCGAACCAAGAGACACCGCCTGGTCTGCCCCGACGTCACACCTCTGCCGATATCAGACTTCAGGGCTGGCAAGGTGGTCAACCTCCACTTCCGTCCTACAACGCCACAAGCTCCCCGTACGCATCCGGTCAGAATTCCACGGCTTGGCCATCTTCGCCACGGCTTGCTGCCAATCCTGGCGACCAGCAAATTCGCGATGCGCTAGCGCAGTACGAGCTCCCTCGCGTCTCACAACTACCGTCCCGTCAAGCATCTCCACCACCGCCGCATGAGATGAGTGCGCCGAGTTTTGGATCTAGCTTTGGCGGCAGCTATGCCAATAGCAACGATGCTGGATGGCAGATACCTGGCGCAAGGTTTCCATTCAGAGGTGTCGACACGGCACCTCCAACTCGGCGCAGCAGCATGGCTAGCAATGTACACTCGCTTCTCAACCCGGCCGACACTGCCGAGCGAGAAGGTGAGGATGAGGGAGGATGGGAGGAACGGAAGAGGAAGAGGGTTCTGTGATGACTCGGGAAGCTGCGAAAAGTCCTGCGAGAGTTCGATTCTTTGGATACCCCTTTAACTAAGATTCTATGACGATGTTTAGATGGACCTTAGACCTTGATAGGCTGAGATAGTCGGTTGAAGCTTGATAGATGTCACTATTCTGAGATCTGACTCTGTCCGTCTCTCAGCGAGGTGACAGCTGCACATGGGGTAGCACCTTCCTGCACCGCCCAAACACTGTCTCGACCTCACTCCATCACTGCAGGTGCTCACATTACGTTAAGCATGATGCGTATGTGTCATCTCTGCCGGCGAGCGGTGATATTAATACATAAGGTAACGATATCGGCGACACGAAGACAAGTGTCTCGTTGCTCATGCTCCCTCCGATCGATCGACGCCACAGTGAAGTGGCACGTCACACTCCAATCTTGGCAGAACAGCAGATGAACATGGAAAACCTTAAACACCACACACATCTGCACGTCTTGACGATGTGGCGCAGGCCGGCCAATGAGTATGTCTACTCAGCGACGTGGCTATAGGCGTGTCGCGCCGGTCTTTGCGAACCAAGTTTTGAGACACTAAGGATCCAATGATGGTCCCCTTCAGACCTCGTCTGAGGCAACAAACGGGCATGGGTGTGTCAAAGGAACGCGACTGCGTCATGGCAAATGCGACGTGAGAGGGCCTTGGAGCCTGGTGCTCTGGAGAAATAAGTAGAGCAATCAACCCCGACCATCTCGCGATCACTCAAAAGGTACGACCATATCTCGTCTATTTCACATCATTCCTACCACGCACACGCACAAGTCAAAGCACTGATATGACAACCCCAGCTGTTGAAGACCCAAACCGTAATGCCGATGGCACTTTCGCTGAAGGCAACCAGGCCGGTCGTGTGAGCGAAGGAGCCGATAACAAGAAGTCCTCCTCATCCACCTCTCACTCGTCATCTGGTGACGCTGAGCGCAACCCAGATGGCACCTTCAAGCCCGGGAACAGTGTAGGCAGCTCTGGCGGTAAGGCTGGATCGTCCGGATCTGGCTCATCGTCCACGAAGCAGCACTCGAGCTCGGGTACCGAAGATCGCAACCCAGACGGCACCTTCAAGCCCGGCAATCAGATCGGCAGTGATGGCGGAAGCAACAGCTCAGGCACCAAAACATCTTCATCAACTGGCCAGCACTCCAGCTCTGGCTCCGAGGAGCGCAACTCCGATGGGACGTTCAAGCCAGGCAATCAGGCCGGTAGTGAGGGTGGCAGCTCTGGCTCGGCCTCGAAGTCTTCATCCTCCGGACAGCACTCCAGCTCTGGCTCCGACGACCGCAACTCCGACGGCACATTCAAGCCAGGCAACCAAGTCGGCAGCGACGGCGGCAACTATGGCTCGGTCTCCAAGTCCTCGTCGTCCGGTCAGCAGTCTAGCTCTGGCTCCGATGATCGCAACCCAGACGGTACCTTCAAGCCGGGAAATCAAGTCGGCAGCGATGGCGGCAATGGCAGCTCAGCGCCCAAGTCTTCAGGCGGGCAGTCCACCTCGTCGTCCGACCATAATTCCGACGGGACCTTCAAGTCAGGCAACAGCGCTGGTAACGGCAACTCAGGCTCGACTTCATCAGGCTCTGCTCAGTCCAAATCAGGCCATGCTGCGTCTGACGACCTAAGCCGCAACCCTGACGGGTCGTTCAAGACCGGATCATCTGCGACTAACCCCGATAACTTCGCCAACAAGCCAAAGGAGGAGGTCAAGGAGCTTGCTAGGGAGGGAGGAAAGCACAGTCATGATAATGATGGGAAGTGATCGTTGCAGAAAAGCTGCACAGGGAGATGGAAAGGACTTACTTGAAGATTCCCTCTATGTACGATAACATGAACATCACATTGAGCAGCGCACCAAGACGACGCCTTTCGAGGAGTCCCCCATGGAAGCAATCACCTCGTCCTAATCCAGAGCTTGCACGTCTCCACTTATCACATGCTAGCGCTCACCTTTTCCATCATGCGTAGCCTTCCTCTTGACTCGCTCTCGCTGCAGTGACGACGTGTTCTTGCCCCGCCACCGTGAAGCTGCGCCACAACTCTCATCCCACCTTCCTACGTCACATGCAAGGCAGGCGCGTTGAGGGGACATTTCGGAGTGAAAGACATCAGCATTCCCCATATATTCACTTCAGACTCAGACTCAATTCAAAAAGTCCATCTCTCACGCATACCACCATCACATCACCGAGAACAACCCCATTACCTCACTCATCATGTCGAACACCGTCCACGTCAAGGGAATCAGCTCCAAGACGAGCGAGAAGGAAGTCAGGGATTTCTTCTCCTTCTGGTAGGTTCAAACACAATGCCATACGGAACCTACGCCCATACCATCAAGGTCACTAACACCTTCTCAGCGGAAAGATTTCCAACATTTCCGTCACTCCGGACGCCGAGGCCGATGGCGGCGCGAAGACGCAAGAAGCCACCGTGACATTCGAGAAAGAGACGGCTGCTAAGACCGCTCTCCTCCTCGACAACACGCAGCTTGGTGCCGAGCAAGTCAAGGTCACATCGGCGTCATCGTCTGGCACCTCCACTTCTGGCACCTCCACCTCCGGCACATCTACATCTGGCGGCCAGTCCACTGGCACCAAGTCTGGCTCCGGCCACGATGAGTCGATCGATGAGCTCGCACAAGAGGACAAGCCACGCAGCAGGATCATTGCAGAGTACCTCGCACACGGCTACGTCGTGTCCGACGGCGTGATCGAGCGTGCTATCCAGCTCGACCAACAGCACGGCGTCTCCAACCGCTTCACGAACGCCCTCACCCAATTCGACTCGAAGTACAAGGTCACTGAGAAGGCTCAGGCCGTTGACCAGAAGGTCGGCGCCACGAAGACTGCTTCTCAAGGCTGGGCATCGCTCTCGTCGTACTTCGAAAAGGCTGCTGGCACGCCTACCGGCCAGAGGATCCGCTCGTTCTACGAGCAGGGTCAGAAGCAGGTGCTTGACGTTCACAACGAGGCTAAGCACTTGGCTTCGTTGAAGGCCGGCAAGCCGATCTTGGCTGGTGGATCGACTACTACCAAGTCTGCTGAGGAGGCGGAGATGGAAAAGGTGAACATTGACGGAAAGGAGAGGACGAAGTGCAATTGCGGCGGCGTTGACGCGCAATGCCCTTGCGAGGCGGGGAAGTGTGCTTGCTCGGGGTGCCACAAGGCTTCGTAGACCAGTGTCGAAGATATGGGCTGCACTCGTTGGGAGGGCGCATGATCTCGATACAAGCCGAGAACGGACAGCAAAGACTATGTCTGTGACCTGGTCGGCATGGGGACACGGGACGGAATTATGGTCTTACGACAACAGTGTATCTGAGGTATGCTCATCTAGGTAGAGTCTGTACGTCTTTAGCGACGTTGAACACTGAATGTCATCTATGCTTCCACTCTGCATTGGATTCCCGTCGCTGATCATGTGACGTCAAGATTGTAGCCCAATCAAGCAAGCCACTGTTCCGTAGGAAGATGAAGGTGTGATGATCTGCCGATCAAACGCTGACTGAGACCACACCCTAGATAGCAATGCTGTTCTTCAACGACGTAGTGAAAGATTCCACTCCGGTTTGCTGGCTGGAGTTGGGACTGCATCTTGCCCTTCGCCAACGAACATCGTGCGCACATCTCGCTTCGGCTCTGGCTTCTTCTGCAAATGCACTGATTCGTTACGTTGGGCGAATTTCTGATTCGCTTGCTGGCGGCGGACGGAAGCTGTGAGATTCTGGCGCTTAGGCCGAGCTCTCTGGCTCTCAGCCTCGCCAGCCTTTCGCTTGGTGTCGGCAGCGCGGATCGGAAGGATGTGGACGTCGAGGTGTTGTCAATACCCTCTGTATTGGAGGACTCCAATTGGGTGGCGTTCGTGGCCTGCTCATTCGTCGATTCCCCTCCCTTGCATGCAGACTTGCATCCAACCGCCTCGCATCCCGTCGCCTCGCATCCCGTCGCCTCGCATTCGATTGAATGCCCGTTTGCAGCAGCGCCGCGAGGCGTCGTGTCGATGACAAGCTCACCTCTCCCTGCAGCACGATCCTCATTTGCAACGACAGGCTCTTGCACAGTACCACTCGCCTCGACAGCAGTAGCCTCTCCCATTGCACCGACTTCCCTAGTACTACCATCTCCCGTCGTATCACCACCTTTTGCCGGAGCATCTCCCTCCAGGACAGTATCATCCTCCACCATAGCATCGCCCACCACCACCACAGCATCACCCTCCTTCGCAGCGTAGATCTCCGCTACAGCATCGCCTTTCACTACAGTGCCTCCCTCTCCCGCCACGCTGCCTTCCTTCGCCGATTTCTGTCTCTCCAACGCCCGACGCTTTTGGTCACTCAGATAATCCCTCAACAGATTCTCCTCGTCCACTGACATGTCGTCCGTGATCAGCTCGAGCATCACCTTCGTGTCAAGAGGATCTGTAGCGACTTCATCGCGTAGCTTGAGCTCGGGGTCATCGTCAGAATCGGAGTCGTTGTGGGAATCGGAGCCGTAGCCAGACTCAGTATCGTACTCTTCGAAGGCATCGATGAAGTCGTCCGGGAGTGCGATGAGAGATCCATATTCTACCATCAACGTACGTGCTACCTTCGCAAAACTGAAGCACATGTTGATATAGCGCGTACTACCCAAGACTTCTTCGCTAGCAGTACGTGCAATTGAATCGAGAATCTCGCTTGCTCTGACGATGCTCTCCTTCTTCGCGCCCGTGTCAGTCCGATGAAGGAGGGCAACATGGAATAGGTACAGCTGGACCCCGTCCAGTTCCCTCAGCCTGTTCTTGCGGAGCAGAGCCATGATCGCGTCGAATGAGTCCTGCCAGCGCTCCTCCAGTAGCTCCAGACGCAACGCCCTGACGAGGACGCCGATTTTGACAGGATCTTCTTCGCAGCCACGGCATCGGATGACAAAGTCAGAGATAGATTGGTGGTTCTCCATCTTAATCAGCGTAGCTACTTTGAATGATATCGAACGCAGGAACAGTTATGGATGATACGAAGAAATTTTGTAGAGTGTTGGTGATACCTAAGAGCGGGTTGTTGCCTACCTAGACAAACGAGCAAAACGGGCTGCGCAGGAAGGAGCGATAAACCGTCCGAGGTTTTACTTGACTCATGCATGGCCTTCGTCTGCAAGGAAGAGAACATGTAGCACGATGCACACGCGTGCCTCTGATAGAACAGATGGAATTTCGAGTGGGCGCCTCGTGAGAACTACAAGTAGTACCCTCTATGTTGCCTCAACGGTTCGACCCCACAATGCCCAGCCACACCATAGCAGCCAATCAGACCGCATCATGGCAGGGCATCATAACCTCACTACCGTCCATCCTATACCGTCCATCCTATACCGTCCATCCTACAACTTCGCCCCAAGCTGCCCACATGTGTTAATGTTCCCGCACCGTCTCAATTCTTGTTGCTTAGCTGTACCAGCTGCGCAGAGTCTAAGCAGCATGGTGCACGAAGGATGCGCAACCACAAGAGATGAAACGGACAATACCCACGCAGGCCTCAGGAGGCTCGGGAGGCTGCATCAATGGAGATTGTCCACATTAGCTGGATCAGGAGCGACGAGCTAAGATGATCAGGCGCCTTTACATACGTAACGCCAAAGGCCGCTGGCTGGAAGTCATGGCATGCTACTATCCAATACATGTAGGCGAGTTCGGGCTAGATCATACTTCACCACATGCGCAGGCTCGCTTTGGACGAGTCAAAGGACAAAGGTATAGCCTAGTATGATAGACGCGTACCTCAGCTCATCCAAAAGTTTGAAGATCTTGGTAGGTATATGTCCCTTGCTAAACATTGATCGATTGCGTGCCGTCTAGTGCACTATAATTAAGAGGAATT
Source organism: Rachicladosporium sp. CCFEE 5018 (assembly GCA_002077045.2). NCBI lineage: Eukaryota > Fungi > Ascomycota > Dothideomycetes > Cladosporiales > Cladosporiaceae > Rachicladosporium > Rachicladosporium sp. CCFEE 5018. The sequence continues at coordinate 1,063,902 of KZ111143.1, forward strand.
CCCAGAAAGATGCCGCTATGTAGGGAATCCTCTCACCGATGTCGTAGATGCGATTCAGCACTTGCGACGAAAATGATAGTAGCATAAGAGCATTTGAGACTGTTAGGAAGGCGGAGGTAGCATTAGGTGTGAAAGTTCACCTCAGCGATGCGACACCGAGTCTGGGTTGGACCTTCCAGGTGAACACAGGTTGACTCACCTGGAATCTTCTTTATTTTGATGACGCCAAAGGCAAACACCCACTTTTCTTGCACGTTTTCATCTCGCCTTCACCAGCACTTTGCAACACGCCACCTTCGAACAGATTTCCCCTTGCACGCACCTTCAGCATGGCGGATCCGCCAACATCGCCACAGCGCGATCCTTCGAATATCCCACTCCCACCCACACCACACCAAAATCAGACCACAAACACGCCGCAACTCTCCGCGCCTCCGTCCTTTCGCCCGGTGACGTCTATCGCAAGCCCTGTCACGACATCTGGAACGACATCTGGAACGTCGTCCGTTCAGCCTACGGCGCCTATGCCTCCAGCAGATGTTGCAATGGTAGATGCGAGGCCGTCGTTCGACTTTAGGGCTAGAATGTGCTCGGGATGTGATAGCCTTCATCTCCTGTCTAGTTTCCCAGAGAGCCATGGCGAGCCTGGTGACCGGTGCGAAGGATGTATTGCAAGCAAAGACGATGGAGCTACAGCGGCGGTCCAGCTTTGCATGGGACCTTGTGCAACGTCTAAACCAGCCACGGACTTCCACGCCGGCTATCAACTATGCAGACCGTGCAGGAAGGTGACCGAAAAGCAGGCACGCCTGGATGCAAAAGCCGCTTTATAAGTGGCCGAACCCAAGACTTGTACGGGGCCTTGTGCAGAGTCTAAACCAGCGAAGGAGTTTTCTGTCGGCCATGATGTGTGCAAGGAGTGCAGGAATGTGACCGAAAAGCAGGCACGCCTGGATGCAAAAGCTGCTTTAGAAGTGGCCGAACCAAAGACTTGTACGGGGCCTTGTGCAAAGTCTAAACCAGCGAAGGACTTTGCTGTCGGCCATGATGTGTGCAAAGAGTGCAGGAATGTGACCGAAAAGCAGGCACGCCTGGATGCAAAAGCTGCTTTAGAAGTGGCCGAACCCAAGACTTGCGCTGGGCCTTGTGCAAAGTCTAAACCAGCCGCAGAATTCAATATCGGCTCGAACAAGTGCAAGGAGTGCCAGGCGGTATCCGATAAGCAGAGGCGGGGCGCGGCCGGACGTAGGGCTCTTGCAACCCAGTACGCGAAACTTCGCAATGAGGCCAACCTAGGCACAGGATGGCAAGGACCAGATTTCCATGTGCCTATCGCTGGCATCGCTCGATACGCTGCTGTATGTGCCGGAGCATTGGATCCAGCCTCTGATGCCACACTGCGGTACGGCAACAATCACTGGTTCAAGACTAGGGCGGAGCTTTGCACCGAGCTTGCGCCTTTCCTAGCTGACATGCCCGTGACGTCGTCCTCGTTAGCGAAAGATTGGCTCAGGGACGATCTTCTTACCCTTCTACTGCTTCAAGAGGGCATGGAAGGTAAGCTACCGGTACCGATCCCGATTCCGTCTGCGTACCACGGGATGGGCCACCAAGCACTATACATGCGCGCCACATCCATTGGTTGGACTTGGTCGCCACGAGCTAAGTCCGATCAGCCTGCAGCACCTGCGATTGTACCGCAAGCTATTCAGCTGCCGGGAGATGACGCTCCGCCCGAATCTGATCACGAAATGATGGCGAAGCGCGAATTTCCTACTCGCCAACGACCACCAAACCGATACTAGCTACTGGAAGGGCGTGGACCGGAGCTCTGTGAGAGGAAAGTCCTTAGTTGACACTCTCGCGAGGATTGATCATCATCAACTGCGGAGTGGTTACCTTACTGCTCGCGCGCCTCAACAGGAAGTCAACAATCAAGCTCACCGCAACTATGAAGGCATGGACGAACTTGAGCAGATCTCGTCGGGTGAGGTGGAGGGAATGACCGGTCAAGATGCTGTGCTTAAGGCGCTTGAGCCAGTGGTCACCTACGACCTTTTCAGTCCAATCGCCACCTCATCCCGCGAACTCCTAACTGGGGCTTATGCTCTGGCAGAATCCCTCCATTCTATGCGCGTGCGTGATTGGAGATCATGTGGTGCAGAACGTCAGCGACCGATCAACACAGGTGCCGGTCTTGACCACCCGGACCACAGCCGCATCACTCCTGACCACATGATGCGCCTTCTATTCGAGGACTGGGACGCAAACCAGGTGTACGACCAGGACGCTCCAGGTAAGCCGACTGTAGCGTTCGAGCAATATGCATCTCGCCTGTTCAAAGATTTCACTGCGGAAGAGGCTGCGCAAGAGGCTCCCCATCTTTATCATATGGTTGACCTGAACGCGTTCCAGCTGGACGCCATATTGTCCATCCTCTACGAGACTGGCAGAGTACACTACTATTACCAACTCGCTGTCATCACCAGCAGTCATGTGGTAGGGGAGATGCTGAATGAGGTGGAGGTCCCTCCGCATGTGGAGGTTACGCGTGATTACGATCCGAATGATTCGCGTCCAGCGTTGTTCGTGCACAACAATCTCGTGATCGGGGGAGGTTTTTATACTCACTGGGAGGGTATGGGCGAAGGTGGAGACTTTCATGCCTTACTCTCATGGGGGTTTCCCCTCATCGACGCGGACGAGATGCCTCATATGAGTTTCCGTGCCACTTTACGGCACGCCAATGAGACAGTAGAGGAACGCACGCGGCGAGAGAATCGCAACAAGATGACGCTAGCTGCGCTCCGCGACCGCCAGTCCCGCGAAAGCTGTGTTCAATGTCGCGACAACAACCTTCGCTGCACAGGGGATGTGAAGAAAGGGCCTCCGTGTAAGCAGTGCGCCAGTACCGGCAAAGGAAAGCAATGCAAGTGGCTCGCTCATCAGCAGCCACCGTCACAAGCCGCCCCAGGCGAGATCCCAACAGACGCTCACCTCCGCCCCTGGGACACTCAGTATCCGGGCGACATCTGGGCCAACACTGAGAGCCTGATTGACTTCGAGACGGAGCCGGAGGCTGAGAAGTACTATGCAGCCTTCTTTTTTGGACGTCACTCGAGCCACGCAGGTGACGATGAAATGCAGCAGACTTTGCGCAGGCTACGATTGACTCGGCATCTGTACCGCACGATGCACCAGGCCCACGCTGTCATGGGTGAACCGATCAATCATTTTCCGGAGGGCACGCCTCCAGCTGCTGGGGGAGTCATGATCGGGCACTGTGTCGCATTTGCTCGCCACGGCACGATGGCGGTCCCAACGAGTGAACACAACCTCAATAATGATCAGCTGAAAGCTTTCGTGCGCAAGCTGCACCACTACTTCGCGTACAACCAGCCACCCGGTAACGCCCTCCTCAATCGCCCAACCGAGATCCACTTCGTCATCAACGGGCTGGCCGGTCTGTCAGTTGGTATTCGGCATTGGGGAAGCCGGATACCTGGCGACGGACTCTTCGCTTTCATGCTGCAGCAAGACGCCGCCCATGGAAAAAACATGGCTGATCATGTCTACGTTGTTGTACACTCCGAGGAGCGGGTCATCGATGGCGTGGGAAATTTCACCCTTGCACAAGGCAGAACTCCGGGTTGGCAGATGCACAAGCATCGAGCTTTGAAGAAGCATAAGCTCGCGGATCTCATCGATCGCGAGACGTATCTTCGTGCGCGTCATCTGCTAAACGTTCAACTCGTTGCGCAGGGCCAGCCGCCTGCACCTCCAGGGCCAATGCAGATCACTGCCAACGAGGCACGCGATATGGACACACTCATCCCGGCGTTCGAAGATGAGGCGCGATGGCGCACCGCGAACTTGGGACCCGGCACTAACCCGACTGCTCAAGCAATCAAGCAGCGCAATTTCGACCGCAACAAGGGAATGAGGAACCAGTTTTGAGTGACTGAATTGAGAGGGATGGGAGACACATTGCCCGAATTACTCTCACACCGACGTCGTAGACGCAGTTTAACACTTGCGGCGAGAGCGATAGTAGCATAGGAGCACTGCAGACTTTTGGGAGAGCAGAGGTAATGACACCAACATAGCACTCCATCAGCATGCACCACAGTACTTCTAATCCTGCATTCTCCCTACACCTCACGTAGTATCAATCCCATGTCAGACCCTCGAGGTGCTTAGCTTATTATTGCTACGTTATTTTTGCGCGTCATGGTGGGGTCCGCAGAAGTGCCTTAGCCAACTGCGGAGTAACATGGGCGATCTGGAGCCGCATCCATCAGACCTCGCCGGCAATAGTGCACCTTGGTAGGCGATTGACTTCCCGCGTTGAAGTGCATGCAGTAAGTTCTCGAACATCTCGCTGTCTCTAAGTCACCTTCCCGCCCTTTGTCTCGTTTGAATTATTCTTCATATCTTCTTCCAGGAGTGTGCCATAGAGAACAAGCCGAAGCAGTACTAGAAGCGCTGTCATGAACCACTCCAGCAATGATACGCAGAGCGTGAAGCTCAAGGGAGAGGATGTGGCGAAGCACAACTCGAACGAGTCGTGTTGGGTGATAGTTCACGGACGCGGTGAGTTCACAGGAGCCTGGCGCACTATCCAGCATAACCTCGATCGAATCTCAGCGGACTAATTTATGCCCAGCCTACGATGTCACTGAGTTCCTCCCCGAGCACCCAGGCGGCCCCAAGATCATCCTCAAGTATGCCGGCAAGGACGCAACGGAGGAGTACTCGCCCATACATCCTCCAGACACGCTCGACAAGTACCTTGACAAGAGCAAGCATCTCGGCGAAGTCGACATGGCGACTGTCGAAGTGGAGGAGAAGGAGGAAGATCCGTATGAGATTGAGCGATTGGAGAGGGTCAAGCGGATGCCGATCTTGGAACAGTGCTACAACTTGATGGACTTCGAGGCCGTTGCGAGACGGGTCATGAAGAAGACAGCGTGGGCGTACTACTCGAGTGGAGCTGATGATGAAATTGTGAGTGCTTGCAATGCTCCTGGAAACCCGTAGCACACACTGACTCCATACCAGACCATGCGTGACAACCACTCCGCCTTCCACCGCATCTTCTTCCGACCCCGGATCCTCCACGACGTAGAGAATATTGACCTCTCCACAACCATGCTCGGCACAAAAGTCTCAATCCCCTTCTACGTCACCGCCACCGCCCTGGGTAAACTCGGCAACCCTGAAGGCGAGGTAGTTCTCACGCGCGGCGCGCGCAAGCACAACGTAATCCAAATGATCCCCACCCTAGCGTCATGCTCCTTCGACGAAATCGTAGACGCCAAAGAAGGCGACCAAGTCCAATGGCTACAGCTGTACGTGAACAAAGACCGAGCGATCACGAAGCGCATCATCGAGCACGCTGAGAAGCGTGGCTGCAAAGGCCTGTTCATCACTGTGGATGCTCCGCAGCTCGGACGACGAGAGAAAGACATGCGCTCAAAGTTCTCCGACGTCGGCTCAAATGTCCAGAACACTGGTGGCGATAACGTCGACCGTAGCCAAGGCGCCGCCCGCGCCATCTCCTCGTTCATCGACCCCTCGCTCAGCTGGAAAGACATCCCCTGGTTCCTGTCCGTTACAAAGATGCCCATCATCCTCAAAGGCGTCCAGCGAGTCGAAGACGTTATCCGCGCTGTGCAAGCCGGCTGTCACGGCGTCGTCCTCTCAAACCACGGCGGACGCCAACTCGACACAGCACGCTCCGGGATCGAGATCCTCGCCGAAGTCATGCCTGAGCTGCGTCGCTTGGGTCTACAAGACCAAATCGAGATCTACATTGACGGCGGCGTGCGGCGCGCAACAGATATCATCAAGGCCGTGTGTCTTGGTGCGAAGGGCGTTGGTATCGGTCGACCGTTCTTGTACGCTATGTCTGCGTACGGGCTGCCAGGTGTGGATCGCGCGATGCAGTTGCTGAAGGATGAGATGGAGATGAACATGCGCTTGATCGGGTGCAACAGTGTTGATCAGCTTGGACCGGAATTCTTGGATACCAGGACGATCAGCATGCACGCCACAGGTGTGCCGCAGGATACGTTGGCCTTGACTGTGTATGATCCGCTGGCTGGGCCGGCGGAGCAGATGAGCTCGAAATTGTAGTGGAAGAGTGGAAAGTGGATGGGGTTGTATCTGCATGTACATATGTCTTATGATTTTCAAATTGCCTGTTCGTATCCGCAAGCTTGAAAGCACTTCAAGTCGTCCGTAGCGAAGTGCGTTCACTAGTCGGGAGATTTGAACAGTTGGTAGTAGTGTCAGTAACAATATGTACAATCTATACCCAGTCTGTACCCCATACCATCCCTAACCCCACGCGCCATCGCCAGAAACACTGCACCCACTTGCACCTCTCACTAATTACACATTGCTCTCATCCCTCCCCTTATGCAGCCCTCTACTGATGCACAGCCATACTCCCCGCCCTAGGCCTAACCAGATCCCTCTCATCACTCTCATACTTCTCCCAATTCGCCAGAATATTCCCAATCCTCGGCGAATTAGTCAACCGATACACATCCTCGAAATACTCCTTCGTAATCTCGAAAGGCTTCGCGGTAACATTCGGAATGTACTTGCCCACAAGCTTGCTCGGATCGATGCTCGTCTTGTTGATTTTCTTGAGCAAGAAGGAGCGGAAGGGCTTTACGCCGGAGCGGAGGAAGGTCGAGTGGAAGGGGACGTCGATGCCGGTCAAAGGTGTGGTGGCGAAGCCGCGTTCGAGGACCAATGGGGTGGGTTTGGTGAGGGTGGTGTCGGCGCAGCCTTTGATGATTTCGACGAGGTGGGCTTTCACTTCTTCGAGGGAGAGGGTCTGCATGAGCTGCTGAATGTCGATCTTCTGGCTCTTGAGATAGTTCAACACGCTACCCAGCGTGTCCAGAGCGCGCAGATCTCCAGCACAAACATATTGCATGTTCTGGATGTTCAGGTTGACAATCTCAAGTAGCCAGGTGGTCGTCTCGGAGATGTTCTCGACGACGTACTGTAGCGCTTGCTCGGTGAAGGTCTTGCTGATGCGCGAGGGGTTCACGGCGCACATGCTGTAATTTGAGCGGCCGGCGGCGTCGCGCTCAACGGCCACTTGCATTGTCAGGCCGCGGTAGAAGACGACGGAGACGAGCGACTCGATCGGCATGACTTCTGCGAGGGCGGCGAGGGCACTGTACTCGCCGAGGGAGTGGCCGGCGAAGCTGCTGTCGGGTTGGACTACGCCTTTGGCGCGCATGTCTTCGAAGGCTGCCTTCTCCATGAGGGTCAAGGCAGGCTGGGTAAACTGCGTGGCGGAGATCAAGCCAGCGGGCGAGCGGTAAGTGTAGGAGCTGGTGGTCTCGTTGATCTCCTTGAAGATCTTTTCGGACTTGATGGAGCCGTCTGCTGCAACGGTCTCGAAGGTCATGCTGATGTAGTTTTGGCGAATGGCTTTGCCGCGAGCACCACCAAAGTGGACTGTAAGCTCCTTGGGGTTGTTCTTGACGATGTTGGTGATAGCGAAGCCTGGAATGATGGTCAGTATTGTGCCCTCTCACATTCCGTTGCGAAGTGGACTCACCATAGTTGTCCATGAAATGCTTATCAGCACGATCCCAGACCTCCTTGGCAACAGCACTGCTGTTATACAGGTCCATACCCATACCTTGCTCCTGCGAACCCTGTCCAGTGAAGATGTAAGCAGACACGGGCTGCTCGATCTCCGCCTCACCAAGGAGCACCTTGTCCTCAGTCTCGGCTTTCGAGGCCTCGACCTTGATGATCTTGCGCCCTGACACCATGCCGATATGCTGCAAGCGCACTTCGATGGTATCGTCTGGCAGCACCATGCCAACAAGGCTGACGTGGAAGCTGCGCACACGGCCGACGTTGTTCTCAGCAGCCCAGGTCTCCACGAGGCTGCGCACGGCGGCACTGGAGTACATGCCGTGTGTGATCGTACCGGGGAGGTCGGCATACTGGGAGAAGACCCGCGAAACGTGGATGGGATTGTAGTCCCCGGAGACACGTGCGTAAGTCTCGTTGGAGCTGGGTGCCTTGAGTACGAGAGGGATTTTTCCGTGAAGCGGGATCGGGTTTTCGAAAACCATGGGCTGATCCAGTGCCTCACCATTGCGGGAGAGGTAGTCGAGGACCGGATTGCCGAGAGATGCGCCAGCCTCGTACTCGACGGATGCCACCTGGATGATCTCCTTCGATGGCAGCTCGAGCTCAACCTTACCAAGCGTCTGGATCGAGGAGAAGACGGTCTTGTTCTTGTACTTGGTAAGACTCTGCAGTCTGAAGACAAGAGTTTGACCGAGCAGCTCGATATCAGGCTCCTCGATCTTGAACCATTCCTTGGACTGCAGAACGGCAATCTCCTTCGTAGATTGCAGATGCACCTGCACAGGCGTCTCGTGCTTGCGCTGGAAGGTGTTCTCGAAGTCTGTGTAGGCACCGCGGTAGAGGAACTGCGATGTCACCTCCATGACGGGCTTGCCATCACGAGTGATTGTGCCGCAAACCTCGACCATCTTGCCAGAGTCCTGGTTGATGACCGCGTTGACTTCAGCAGTGGTGTCCAGCACATCGCCCTTCTTCAACGGTGCAGCACCTGGCAGCATACGGAAGCCGTTGGACAGATGTACAAGCTTGAGCAGGTCGCCATCGATCTTACGAGGGAAGATAGGCTTTGTGATGGCCTTCCATCCGACCACGATGGCGAAGTCCATAGGGGCAAAGACCTCCTTGCCAGGACGCTCGACGAAAGCCTCGCCAGTGTTTCCAACAGCGTGCACAAAATCATTGATCGCTTCGCTGGTAACCGTGGCGCGCCCGCCGTCAAAGCGGGAAGTAACCGGGGTGTCATAGGGCACAGCGCTGTCGCCAAACCAGATCTTGTAGTAGAACTCCTTGATGCGGTCGTTGCGAGCATCCATGACCTCGCGGATCGGAGCGTAACCAGTCTCAGGGTGGTATGTGAACTTGAGAGGTAGTGCCTCAGTCACGCCAGATGCAGTGCGATGCTCGAACATCTTCACTGTGATCTCGCCGTTCTTGATCGGCCCAATCTCGACAGTCGGCAAGTACTTACCATGCGACGTCTCCTTGATGGTGATGGAAGTCTTCTTCGGGTCATCAGGGTACATGATCTCGACGAGCATGCCCGGTGTCGGTGCGAAAATGCGGTGCATTGGGTTGGTCTGGAAGCGCTGGCCTTGCACAAAGACATCTGCGGTGAAGAACGCATGTCGCCAGTTGATACTACGGCCGGCGAGCAGCGAAATCCAGTTATTGAGATCTGGCAAAGGCGTGCCGGAAGAGGCGGAGAGGCGGTACATGACCTTATTCTCCACTTCCGAGACCGTGAGACCTTCGACACTGACGTCGTCACTGGCTTCGATAAGCTTGCCGCCAAAGTACTCGACGACTGGAATTCTGCTGGCGTCACCGCCGTACAAGTCCTTGGTCAGCATCTCGATGTGACCATGGTGAACGCCATCGAGTATCTCCTTGATCGGCTCATCGACCTTAGTGGAGTACTTGACAGCCACCGGGCCTGTCAAGATGGCAACACGGCCGACGTCGTGGTCAACGACCGCCTCGAGATCCTCAGATTGCCACAGAGAGTCTTTCTTGAAGAAGAACTCGAAGGTGTCATCCAGGCAGGGCACGAAAGGCGTAGGCTTCTGGCCACGGCGTTGACACAGCAGCAGGAAGTGCTGGCAATCCTGTGCGTTGATGAGCTGTACATCAGCCTCAGGGTACGTCGACAAGACCTTTTGCACGATCGTGAATGGCTCATCGAGTTCGCTGTAATTCTGAATGAGCGAGTTGTTGTTCGCTGTCGCAAACCGCTCTTCGATGCGGCGCAGGAAGTCACCAGTCAGCTTAGCCAGTGTGGGATCGATCCAGCGCTTCTGGTGCTTGATGTACATCAGATCCACCATGCGGCGTGCGACCTCACCATAGGTCATGTCCTCGAGATCGACGCTCTCACCAGCCTTGTTGCGGCCGAACCATGGCTTCTGGAAGTCCTCGTTGAGCTTTTTGATGATGTACTCGCGCTTCTTCTTGAGCACCGGGATGCGCTTGGCTTTGTCGAGCTTGAACACTTCTTTGTCCATCTCGTCCCAGAACAAGATGCCGCGGGTGGCAAGCTTGTGGATCGGTTCGCCCATCTCTGAGCGCACTGTGATGACACCGCCGGCTTCGCCCTTGTAAGTCTTCTCCCAGTCAGCATCATCGACACCTGGAGCGGCGACGATGGCTGCCTTGGCGGCTGGCGAAGTCCAACATTCCTTCGAGACCATGACACGGCTACCGAAGAGCACACCATCGAATGGCATGGGCGGGTATCCGAACTTCTTCGCCCATGTGCCATTCAGGTAAGGGTAGGTATCCTCTGCGCCTCCAAAGCCAGAGCCCGCAATGAGGACCAAGTTGCGGCATCGGCGAATCCTACCGTACATCGAGAGGATGGGTTGATGGAAATCCTCGAACGAGTGATGTCCGCCACCACGCCCACCGGTCCACTGCATGATGACCGGGAAATCTGGGTGAGCCTTGGCCACATTGATGGTGGCCTGAATAGCCTCGACTGATCCCGGCTTGAAGCTAATGTGCTTGATGCCGAGTGTCTCGATGTATTCGCTGGCAACTTCAATCGAGGGCACACCGGCACCAATCGTGAGGCCTTCAATGGGCACCCCGCTCGCTCGCAGGCGGGCAATCATGGGTATCTGCCAGGCCATCGCTCTGGGTGCAACGTAGATCAAGTTGATCGTGATGCCGCGTCCCGGCGGAATTGCCTTCTCGATCTTTGTAATGGCTTCGCTCATGCTCTTGTCGGTGTAGTATCCGCCACCAGCCAACTCGATCTCGTAACCAGCATTCATGGTGGCAGCCACAAAGTCCCAGGGCACGGTGCAAGGCGTCATACCTGCGACCATGACTGGCGGCAGACCGAGCATCCTGCTCATCTTAGTGTCCACGAACGTCTGTCCAACGGATGTCTTCGCCAATTTTGGTCCATGCTCTTTCACCCAGTCCACAGCATATTTCACAGCGTGCTCGCCATCGCGACCGAAGAGCTCTGGCTTGTAGCCAACTTCGGTGTTCGACCCATCCATAGCACCAGCAAGAATGACTCGTACGCCAGTGCCGTCCTTGTTGCGGTTTGTGAGTACTCCAAGACCTGAGATGCCGCCTGGTCCGAAGTCGAGAATGTGTGTTGCACCGGGCATGATCGTCGCCTCTTCCCAATTCACTGGATCCTTGCAGATCATGCGGACCAGAGCAGGCACAACATTGGAGGCTTTGTCTTCGCGAATGTCCTTCCCAGTGTTGG
>KZ111143.1:1084296-1098157 GCA_002077045.2 Rachicladosporium sp. CCFEE 5018
TCGACAACTGCCGGGATGTATTGGACGAGGCACCTGTCTACAAGGACGTTGCTGTGCCCACCGCACCTCACCTTGAGATCGACGCACGCGGCAACATGAATTACGCCGAGGTGCCGCGAGCGAGTGTGCGCAAGCTTGAGCACTATGTGAAGGAGATGGCTGAGGGAGGCAAGATCTCCGAGTACGGCAACCGGACAAAGGTGCAGAACGATCTACAGCGGGTTTACAAGCTCATTCGCCAGCAACACAAGCTTTCGAAGTCTTCTCAGCTTGAGATCAAACAGCTTTACAGCAATATCGTCCGATCTCTTGCCATGAACGAAGGTCAGATCATGCCGACGGAGAATGGTAAGGCGAACGGAGCGAGCAAGAAGAACGGTCGCAATGGGCGTGTCACGGCACCGCTGCCCAAGGCTGGCAAGATCGAGACCGTACCTTTCTTGCATCTCAAGCGCAAGGAGGAGCATGGTTGGGAGTACAGCAAGAAGCTCACTGGCGTCTATCTGGACGGCCTTGAGCAGGCTGCTGCTGGCGGTGTTACCTTCGAGGGCAAGAATGTGCTCATGACTGGTGCTGGTGCTGGTTCCATCGGTGCTGAGGTCCTTCAAGGTCTCATCAGCGGTGGCGCTAAGGTCCTTGTCACCACATCCCGCTTCTCTCGCGAGGTCACCGAGTTCTACCAGGCAATGTACACCCGTTACGGTGCCCGTGGCTCTTCGCTCGTCGTCGTGCCTTTCAATCAGGGCAGTCAGCAAGATGTCAACGCACTTGTTGAGTACATCTACGATGAGAAGAAGGGCCTTGGCTGGGATCTCGACTACATCGTACCGTTCGCTGCTATTCCGGAGAATGGTCGCGAGATTGACAGCATTGACAGCAAGTCTGAGCTGGCTCACCGCATCATGTTGACCAATCTGCTTCGCATGCTGGGTGGCGTCAAGACACAGAAGGTAACTCGTGGCTACGAGACCAGGCCTGCACAGGTCATCTTGCCTCTCTCGCCCAACCATGGTACTTTCGGCAACGACGGTCTCTACTCCGAGTCCAAGCTCGCACTCGAGACCCTATTCAACCGCTGGCACTCAGAATCGTGGGGCAACTTCCTCACCATCTGCGGCGCTGTCATCGGCTGGACTCGTGGCACAGGTCTCATGGGCGGCAACAACATCGTCGCTGAGGGCGTTGAGAAGCACGGTGTGCGCACCTTCTCGCAACAGGAGATGGCTTTCAACTTGCTCGGCCTGATGGCGCCATCGATTGTCAATCTCTGTCAGCTGGAGCCTGTGTTCGCTGATCTAAACGGTGGCCTGCAATTCTTGCCTGACCTGAAGGGCATGATGACCAAGCTGCGCCAGGACATTACAGAGACTGCCGAGATTCGCAAGGCTGTCACTCGTGAGACTGCTGTCGAGAACAAGATCGTCAATGGCGAGGCTAGCGAGGCGCTGTACAAGACTGTGAAGGTGCAGCAGCGCGCTAATCTGAAGTTCGACTTCCCCAACCTGCCGGACTGGAAGACGGAGATCGAACCTCTCAACGGAAACCTCAAAGACATGGTCGATCTTGAGAAGGTCGTTGTGGTCACCGGCTTCGCCGAGGTCGGACCTTGGGGCAACTCGCGCACGCGCTGGGAGATGGAGGCGTTCGGTCAATTCTCTCTCGAGGGCTGCGTGGAAATGGCCTGGATCATGGGTCTCATCAAGAACCACAACGGTCCACTCAAGGGCCAAAGCTACTCTGGCTGGGTTGACACCAAGACCAATGAGCCTGTCGATGACAAGGACATCAAGGTCAAGTATGAGAAGCAGATCCTTGACCACTCCGGTATCCGCCTCATTGAGCCGGAATTGTTCAACGGCTACGACCCGAAGAAGAAGCAGCTCCTGCAGGAGATCCAGATTGAGGAGGACCTTGATCCGTTCGAGACATCGAAGGAAACCGCTGTCGAGTTCAAGCGTGAGCACGGCGAGAAGGTTGAGACTTTCGAGCTTGAGTCTGGCGAGTTCCAGGTTCGTCTGAAGAAGGGTGCTACATTGCTCATCCCTAAGGCTCTTCGATTCGACCGCCTGGTCGCTGGTCAGATCCCTACTGGCTGGGATGCAAAGCGCTACGGTGTCCCCGACGACATCATCTCGCAAGTCGATCCCGTTACCCTCTTCGTGCTCGTCACGACCGCAGAATGTCTCATGTCTTCCGGTATCACCGACCCATACGAATTCTACCAGTATGTCCACATCTCGCAAGTAGGCAATTGTGTCGGCTCTGGTATCGGTGGTACATCTGCTCTTCGTGGCATGTACAAGGATCGCTTCCTCGACAAGCCGCTACAGAAGGACATCCTACAGGAGTCGTTCATCAACACGATGAGCGCCTGGGTCAACATGTTGCTCATCTCCTCGACTGGTCCCATTAGGACGCCCGTGGGTGCCTGCGCCACTGCTGTCGAGTCCATCGACATCGGCTACGACTGCATTGTCGAGGGCAAGGCACGCATGTGCTTGGTTGGTGGGTTCGATGACTTCCAGGAGGAAGGCTCTTACGAGTTCGCCAACATGAAGGCCACGAGCAACGCCGAGGATGAGTTCGCACATGGCCGTACGCCAAAGGAGATGTCGCGACCCACTACGACGACCCGTAACGGCTTCATGGAGTCTCAGGGCTGTGGTATGCAAGTCATTATGGACGCCAAGCTCGCTCTCGACATGGGCGTGCCTATTTACGGTATCCTTGGCTTCACGGCCACGGCCACTGACAAGATCGGCCGATCCGTGCCAGCTCCTGGACAAGGTGTGCTGACCACTGCTCGTGAGACACCTGGCAAATTCCCCTCGCCTTTGCTTGATATCAAGTACCGCAAGAGGCAGATGGACCTCCGCCGCAAGCAGATTCGCACGTGGCAGGAGTCCGAGCTCATGTACTTGCAAGAGGAGCTTGCTGCGCTCAAGCAGCAGGGCGATGAGTTCGACGAGTCCGAATTCATGCAGGAGCGCGCTGGCCACATTGAGCGTGAGGCGAAGCGACAGGAGAAGGACGCCTTGTACAGTCTCGGCAACAATTTCTGGAAGTCCGACTCGCGCATCGCTCCCCTCCGCGGTGCTCTCGCAACTTGGGGCCTCACAATTGACGATCTCGACGTCGCTTCCTTCCACGGCACCTCCACAGTTGCCAACGACAAGAACGAGTCCGACGTCATCTGCAAGCAGATGCGCCATCTCGGCCGCAAGAAGGGCAACGCCCTCCTCGGCATCTTCCAGAAGTACCTCACTGGCCATCCCAAGGGTGCTGCTGGTGCTTGGATGTTCAACGGCTGCTTGCAAGTCCTCAACACGGGTCTCGTACCGGGCAACAAGAACGCCGATAACGTGGACAAGGTGATGGAGGACTTCGAGTACATCGTCTACCCGAACCAGAGCATCCAGACCGATGGTATCAAGGCCTTCTCCGTGACATCTTTCGGTTTCGGACAGAAGGGGGCCCAGGCTATTGGTATTCATCCGAAATACCTTTACGCTGCTTTGGACGCGACGACGTTCGCGACCTACAAGCAGAAGGTCGAAGCTCGTCAAAGGAAGGCGTACAGGTACTTCCACGACGGCTTGATCAATAACACCATGTTCCGCGCCAAGGACAAGAGCCCTTACGCCGATGATCAGATGAGCTCGGTCTTCCTTGACCCGACTGCGCGTGTGAGCGTTGATAAGAAGACTTCTACCCTGCTCTATCCTACTACCGCGCCAAAGAAGAGTCTCGATAAATCTACCTCGGCCATGGTCGAGTCTCTCATGCAAGTCAACGCTTCCTCGAATGCTACGCCGGGTGTGGACGTGGAAAGCTTGGATGCGATCGATATCTCCAATGAGACCTTCATCGAGCGGAACTTCACGGTGCAGGAGGTCAAGTACTGTCGCTCGGCGCCTGACCCGCAAGCCAGCTTTGTGGGTCGGTGGAGTGCAAAGGAGGCTGTGTTCAAGAGCCTTGGGGTGGAGGGCAAGGGCGCTGGGGCGGGGATGAGGGAGATTGAGATTGTTAGTGGGGAGGAGGGGCCGAGTGTCAAGGTATGTTGATTTGTGATGAGGAGTGAGAATGTTGGGACTACTTGCTGACTTGTTCCACAGCTTCATGGTGACGCTAAGACTGCGGCTGACAAGAAGGGCGTCAAGGGAACGACTGTCAGTATCTCGCATAGTGATCGGCAGGTCATTGCTGTGGCTATCTCGACACGTTGAGGTTGCGCGGGCGGCCGGGTCGGAAAAGGAAGAGGAAGAGAGAAGAACGGGATTTACTAATGTCTTGCACGGAGTTTTAAGGGTGCATTCTGTACAGACGAGACTATAGACTGTGGGGCCACGAGGTCTCTGTGGCGTTGGGAGTCGGCGACGAGCGGGTATTGGGTGTTCGTGTATGTAGTTTATGGCGTGGTATGGATTGCTATCCACCTTCATTCCTCCTGCCTTCTCTCTGATCGCTATTCGCTATGCTGAGCTAATCTATCTGCTGCTGACATGGTAAGTATCGCTGGCGGCTCTCCGCCGACTGGGAGGAAAGACAATACCACGGACCGCCGCATAACGTTCTTCACTACCACATCACGGCGCCAGCATGTGCGCCTGTGGTCCTACGTGTAGCGCTGGCACGTAGTCTGCAGTCAGAGCTAAGTGGCAATGACTGGCAGTCTCACCTGCGTACGCGAAACTGATTACAATCACAGATACTCAACGAAGCAAATTCATCACTGTGGATATGGCGTCGACGCGACCGACTCGTAGCTACCTCGCTGTGCTGGAAGAAGGTTTATACGACAACACTAAGCTATTTGCAGGCACCTCCGTTCATCGCGATGAGGCGAGCTTCTGGGACACTACGATGCAGCAGTGGAACGAGCTCGGCGAGGAAGACTGCGAGACAATCCTGATACTCATTATGGCCTTTGTAGTTCTCCTTCTTTTGTCAGGACCTGTCTGCATGTAGTAAGTGTTGGAATAAACCGGAATGTGTATAGGCTGAGCTGACCGATCCAACACTGGAGCCAATCTGCAGAGAACGCGATGATCTTGAACCACAACGGAGCTGGGTTTCCTACTGGTGAGTAACGCTAAAGGATCATCCAATTCAGTACCTTTGACTGACGTGCTAGAGTTCAGGCAATCAGTCCACCAGAGTGCAGTGGCGAAGGTCATCAAAGTAGAGGATGTTGGCTGGAGTTTGGCCGAGCTGTACCACTGTCACTGTGTCTGGTAGCGTCAATGTATTGAGGCTGACATGGCGCAACACTGGCGCTGAAAGGATTGGTCAAATTGTCGATATCTTTCGTTACAGATTCTACTGGGTCACCAGCATGTCTCGAATACTGTCTCAATCGCTCCAATCCATCGACACGCTTCCCTTAGATTCATCGCTCCATCCCATTTGCGAGCAAACCGAATCCAGAGCACCCATCTACACCAGCATCAGCGATGATGTCCTGGCAGGTGTTCAAGCACTGTCTCGCTGTCTTGCTCAACCAGCTGCATCTTCCGTTGGGCGGACCACTGCTCATGGTAGCTGTTGTGATCTTTCTACTCTTCTACGCGTACCATCCAGATTGTGGGGAGTAAGCCATCCACTCGTCTTTCCAAGCCGCTACTTGGCTTGCAGCTGATACTTTGTAGTCCCGGTACAGCGCCATCGCCATTTTGCCGTGACTGTTGTGGTGATAGCGACGACGAGGAGTGGTGAGAATAGGCGATTCTCCCGATGAGTCGATGTCGTCGTTGACTCGCTGACTTGAGAAGATATAGCACATCGATAGCTGCGCGGAGGACCCGATCGTCGCCGAAAACAGCGGCGATGTCATTGCAGTTCCTGCAACAACTCCTGCACGGTGAAGTCTTCCAGTCTGTCGACCATGTCGATAATCCATTTGGACTTCTCAGCTCCGTACACCGGTACCGCGAGCGATCGGAACTTTGCTTCGACTCTGTCCTTCGTATACGGGTGTTGCTCTTCGCCGAGTGGAAACGGCTGATCCTTCTTCTCCTTGCTTCCGTCTGCCCAAGTTATGTGTAATCTGGCACCGAAGGCCGTTATGGACGAGTCCGTGGACACCGAGATCTTTCCCGACACAGCAGCAATTTCGCCGTTGTCCAGCTTCTGGTATGCTTCCATGCCGGTGTCCGCACCGTATATGAGCGCATTCGCCACTTGGTAATAGGCGGAGAATTGCGCATCAATGGCATTCGTCGGATGGATCTTGTTCGGTGTAGGATCGCCTACCAATAGGAAGTTGGATGGGCTCATGGTCAAACGAACCTCCTTGATGTCATCGGGCTTCACTCTGCCAGCCTTCGACCTAGCACTGTGCATATCTCCAGCGATCTCAATGAAAGCGTGGGTCATCCGGCAGGCTGAGAAAGGCTTCAGGCTTGATCTCAGGAATTCCCAGTCCTTCCCGGGCCGGTTGTCAGTCGATAGAGATCCTTGTCCGGATTGGGACTGTAGGCATGAAGAAAGCCCATCTTGCCCTCAATGATCCTCGAAGCACCGATTACGCCCGCCGCTGCTAGATTGACGCACATGAACGCATCGTGCACCGCAAAACCTGGGTGTAGCCGCTTGTTCCAGCTGCCGTTGTCGAGATACTGCATGCTAC
The DNA here is from genome assembly GCA_002077045.2 of Rachicladosporium sp. CCFEE 5018. Lineage (NCBI taxonomy): Eukaryota > Fungi > Ascomycota > Dothideomycetes > Cladosporiales > Cladosporiaceae > Rachicladosporium > Rachicladosporium sp. CCFEE 5018. The sequence goes on from KZ111143.1 coordinate 1,090,925, forward strand.
CTGCAGCTTTGCTACCGGCGAGAACCCAGGCCATCTCGATAGTCTCCTTTGACAGACCTCTCAGCACGGCGATGGCAGCCACAGCGCCGAAGATGCCAGCAGTAGACGTGTTGTGCATGCCTCGACTGTAAGCCTCGTAACCCAGCTCCCGACCAAGCCGACAAGTGATCTCGTAGCTCACAGCCACGGCCAGAGTGAACAGGTCCGTACTTGCTTTCTCACCCAGAAGCTCAGCCTGCGCGAGCGAAGCCGAGATTGCTGTGACACCAGCATGCAGCGTTCCCGGCGCATACGTATCATCGAAATCCATCGAATGCCCAAGCGTGGCATTCATCAGTCCAGCATACTGAGGCAGAAAGTGCGGTGCGCCCATTCCGAGCACTGTGCAGGCCGATGGTGCATTGGGGACCGGGCCGCCCTGAAGAGCCAGAATGGCCTCGTAAATTGGTACCGTGGATTCGGCATGTTGATGAGCGCCGACTGTGACGCCGATGTAGTCTAGGAGAACTTCCTTGACTTTCAGTCGCAATGCTGGGGTGAGTTGGGTAGGAGAAGCGGTGGCAACGAAATCTGCGAGAAGAGAGGTCGCAGGGACTGGCGTTGTGGAAGTACCATTTCCATTCGTATGGTGCCCATTCGCGCCATTGACTCCATTAGTCGCTGCCATTGAGAGTCTTGAATAGTGTATACAGATTTGCGCTGTCTGGTATTCTTGCTAGTAATCCAATTGATGCTGAGATCTGGGGATCGCGGAAGACTTTACTTGGGAGACACGGAACAGACGGCTACTTACGCAGTGCTACTTTGAATGGCTACATGCGGCAACCACTGCGATGATTGTACTTAGACTGAAGCTACGGCAGTCAGAAAGTCTACGGCAATGAGGCGATGTCATGTGAAGCCTTACTCCGCCCGGCTATAACACGGACAGAACACACGGGACCTCACCCGAAAAGTGTAGTTGGAACCGAGTCATGCAACATCCACCGTGCTTGTGTGTTGGGGAAAGGTTGCGCAACGTGTTGATGGAGTATTGATTCATGCGAGTTTCTGGAACGTCAGCAGCATCGCAGCCTGGATCATGACGGCGACCATAATTGACAGTATGTTGCGCTCTGCGCGCCTTCTCGCTGCTGATCCCACATCGGATCATTTCACCACGGCATCTCACCCCTAGGGTACGCCTCAATGGTCCCGCCAAATTTGTAGCCAGGCACTCTGATGTTCACAAATTTACCGTTGTCCTCTTTCGTCGCCTCACGAATGATCTCTACGACCGCTTCGGCGCCCTGCTCAGCAGTGAGCTGCGCTACGTCGCCCCCGCCGAGACGAGTCTTCAACCACTACGACGACAAACGTCAGTAAACGGGTGTTCCGTGGGCCAGAGCGCTGTAGGATGTACACCTACTCCTGGGGACACGGCCATGACCGTGAAGCCGCTGTCCTGAAGATCCAACGCGTACTGCATAGTAAGCATGTTCATCGCTGCCTTCGAGACCTTGTATGCGTACGTTGGCGCGAATTTCGTGTGACTCGCCAGCGATATCGATGCGAGGCGCGATGATCTACTCCTGATCGTTAGTAGTCCGCTATGGGATCGATCGCGGAATGGCAAACGCACATATTCATGATTTTCTTCTCTCTTCCTCTCTCTAGCAACGGCAGGAAAGCCATCGTAATCCGCTGTACGCCCACGACGTTCAGCTCGAAGACAGACATTAGCGCCTCAACCTCCACACTCCGCATTCCCTTGGGGTGAGTATCATTCGTACCAGCATTATTGATCAGAACATCTAGACCTCGGGATCCGAGGACTGTCGAGACTTGCTCGACAGCGGCTCCGACCGCCAAGTCGTCTGTGACTGAGGCTACGACGGAGGTGGATCGCGAAGGGTGAGTGTCGAGGAGTTCCCGCAGCTCTTGAGACGGGCTGCTACGCGAAAGGGCGAAGACGTAGGAGACTTCCGTAGTAGTACGCGAGAGAAGTTGAGCAGTGAGTGCAAGACCCAATCCTTGCGAGGTCCCGGTTATGAGGTATGTGGCCATATCTACGCGACTGAGAGGCCGTGGATCTAGAACCAAGGATGTGCAATGCCGTTCCTGAGTGCGAGCTGCTTTACAACCGTGTGCCAGCGTCCAGATGCAAATGCCGAAGAGTGAACATGGCAAAGGCACAATGCCATGTGAGGGATCTACTCACATGTATAGCATGCCTCTGGGGGGCTAAGGGGGCCATTCGGGCGATTAGGATGCTGTGCAACACGCTGCTCAATAATGTGGCGTTCTCTGGCTTGCGTACCGCAAGATAGCGGAACGTGGCGGAGATAGACGTTCGGTGAGGACGACTATGGGGAAATTGCCTTTTTGGCAAACAATGAAGGATGAGACGAGTAAGGATTAGACGAGGCAATACTTGCAGTATATCGCCGACCCCTCTCCATAGTACTTGCGCACCCATATCTTTCTAGCACAGAGCCCACCCAGCAGCCGTAGCATCATATATACACACACCATAACCTCCCCTCTAGCACGTCTTTTGTACTCAGCAGAGTCGCGCCTCCCAAGCTCCATCGCTGAATCATACACGCTCGCCAAACGCTCCGTCAATAAACATATATGCAGTGAAGTGAACTGCTTCTTCAGATGAAGCCGCCTTCCATCCTCATCCCTTGCGCACTCGTAACACTACGCTCAATCCTCTCCGGACTGCTCATAGCATGCTGCTCGTACCCGTAAGGATGCTGTATCGAGCTGCTACCGTTCGTATGACTGAATGAGCTTTGCAGTGGCGGTGGAGGAGTTCTCTGCTCGAATGCGAACCCTTGCATTGCTGGGCTGCCTCAAACCGCGCTTCGGGCTGCTCACATTGCGCGGTCGAGCTGATGACGGCGCCACAGTGTTCTGGCGATGGACAGAAGCAGCTACGGCATCGAAGTCGGTGGCACGAGAAGACCATGGGTCTGGTGTCTTGGAGCGACCGAAATCCACGTACTCGTTTGACTCGCTGCGGCCGATGCCGAACAGGCGGCGGGTACCGCGACGGCGAGGATTGATCGCAGGAAGCGGAGGCGGGCTGTCCATGCCATTCTTGAGCGAGGCGCCGGCAGGCAGATCAACGGTGTCGACATTCGAGGTAGAGGAGAGGAGTTTGATGGGTTCCGAGATATCGGACTTTGAGATCGTCTTCTTGCGCAGTGGACCGTTGCGCAGGGCAGGCTGAGGTGGCATCATCGTTGGTGCGAAGGAGCCGCCGACTGGCGTGTTCGCACCAGAGATGGGTGGTGTGGCCATCTGGGAGTAGGGTGATGCCGCAGGTGTACTCCGTACTGACATGCCAGTGGGTGTATACACGTTCGGGGGCAATCCGTTGGCGACCAGTCTGTTATTGTGTGCCGTCTGCAGGGGCTGCAGATTCTTTGAGTCAAAGTAATTGGTCATCGCATTGACTCTACTGCTGTTGCTACGGCTACGAGTCTGCCGATCGAACTGACCCTGCTGTATGCTATCTGGCGATGGACGTGGCGTAAGCTCTTGTGGCAGCATAGGCGACAGTTCCGGAATGCCGCTAGCACTGGTGCCAGTCCCTTCCATCATGGCCTTCTCGAGATCGTCGCGGTACGGTCCTGTCCTGCTGCGCGACCGGCTGTTGGTGGCAGCTGAATTCGACCGACTGCGAGCTCGTGCGGCTTCCGACGAAGTGGCAGGTGAGCGACCCATCGATCGATCTGGCCTTGTAGATTCGCTGTCGCCTCGCACCCTAGAGAAATCGCGCTCCCTTCGCGCATCCTGATCGCTCTGCTGCAAGATCCTGCCGGCGAGCGCAGATCGCGAACCAGAGTTGCCACGAGCCCTGTTGATATCAAGGCTCATGCCGCCACGCTCGTACTGCGCGTTCAGACTTGCAGAGCTGGCTTGTGTCGAGCCTGCGCCAATGCCAAGCATCCGCATTGCCTTGCTGGGGGCATCGTTACGACCATCTGCGATCGAATCTCTACTAGTCTTCGATCGAAGCAGCCCAAATGCCTTGAATGCACCACCTGTGCTGGGCACCGGGCTGACGGCGCGTGCTTGCTCGCTCTCGACTCGCTTCATGGTCTCTTGGATAGCGTTCCGTCTTGCTGCCAGGTCGTTGTCGAATGCGGCACGCTCCTGCTGTGTGGCTGTACTCGCGTTGCGTGCGTGGGCGCTACCTAACTCGTTCTGCCATGACTGGCCGTCTACATCTTGCGACACCTCTGAGTGGCGATTCTGATAGGTCTCCGCTTGCGAAGTCACCCGGGATGACATGTCGTACGGGTCCCTCTCCTTGGTACTTTCCAGAGGGCTCACTGAAGTCCGGCTGACTGGCTCGTTAGTGTAGCCATAGCCACTCTCGGCCTCGTCTAGATCCCAAGGATTCGAGTTCGTATATGTTGACTCGATGCGCGACTCAGTGTCGTATGCACTGCCTCGAAGTGAGTATCCTCGTTGTGGACTCTTGGGATCGTATGAAGTTGGTAGTTCAGGCACCTGATCGCCCTCGCTTTGCGGGTAGTTGGACGATGTGATGCTCTTCGATCGGAGATGTTGCATCATATGCGAGATCCCTTCGGTGCCGGGTCCAAGTGTTGGTGACTCAACGTCGGCCTCCTGTAAGCTGGGTGGCGAAAGTGGCTCTTCTCGCACGTCTTCTCGTCGTCCGTTGGTGACGTCCTTCGGGATGAACTCGGCTTCGTCCTCCTCGTCGACTTCGAGTAATGCAGAGGGCGCCCGATCTGATCGCAAGGCGGGATGTTCGGACACTGACGGTAATACGCTGGGCTGCCATGCTCCGTACGGTGATCCATACCCATAGTCCTGATAGTCATAAGGGTTCTCGGAGGTGTACTGTTCCTCATTCTTATCCTCGCTGTCGTCTGCGCTGATGTTGCCGAAGAATGTGCGGTGCGTGTCAGGGTACTCGGGCTTCTCAGACCGTGTCTCCTCGATAGGCGGTATTTGCTGCTCAGCCGCAAGCTGTTGATTTCGGCTTGCTGCATTTTGAAAGACACTGAACGCTTTCGATGGGTCATGCTTCTTCGCGAGCGAGCTAGATCGCGTCAACCCACCCGGGGTCGATGCCTTCTGCTCCTGTTCAGCCTGCTCGAGTCGTTGCATGCGGTGTTGCATCGCGGAGCCAGAGCGTTGCCGCGTCACTGCGCCAGAGTTTGACCGTTGCAGCTGTATTTGACGCTCAAGATACTGCTTCTCATCGAAGGCTGCTTTAGGCTTGTTGAATGCTCCCATCGCAGTCGCCTTCCCCCTGTCACCGGGCTCCAGAGCTTGCGCGAACAGGTTGGAATCCTCGTTGTCGCTGTATTGAGGACTTAAAGGTAAGCTTGGTCCGCTCGTGATCGGGCTGCCATTGGGTCTATGGAGTGACCCGAATGTGGTCAACGGTGCTAGTGGCGGTGGACTTTGCGCGCGCAACGCGTAGACGTTTGGAGGAGGTCGTGCGTGGATATTGTTTTCACTCTTCGCCGAGTGCAGAAATGGAGCTCCGCCTCGGCTGCTGTTCAGAGTGCGCTGTTTCTGTATCGAATTCAATCGAGTAAGTGCTGACGTCTGCTGATCGTACATGTGCTGGTCAAGTCCCTGCTCATACAGACGCCGACCTCTCGTATTCGATCGCTCCAGGGACGATGGCACGGCTGGAGGAGGACCTTGCGGTGGTGGTGCAGGTGACGAGAACTGAGCATTAGTCGCTGGTTGAGACGCCTCGGATGTGGCAGCAGTCGAAGATCGCGCTTCTGATCGAGTGGTCGACGATGTCGTAGATCGCTTCTTGTCGTATGATGACTGCGACGGCGAGTGTGAGAGATCTCGCGCTGAGTCGTTCGGAGTGGGTATCTTCTGATCGTCCTCGCCTCCTGCAGAAGCCTGCCCGAGGCCGAAGTCGAAGCTCTGAGGATTTTGTGGTAGCTCTGCCTCCCGAGCCTCTTGAAGCTCTCGCTCTCGTTGCCTGTGCTTCTGGAAAGCGGTCTTCGCCATGTCATCCTCATATACTACTTTTCCAAGGCTCTTCTGTGACTGTGCGCCGCTCTTTGGAATCATGTAGACCTTTTGACGTCCACCAAAGAGCACGTTTCCTTCGCCTGGTCGCGATCTGCTCATTACACTCCCTGCGTGCATTGATTCGTTCTCGCTGCCGTAGCCATCCTCGGAAGCGTATGAGCCATGCTTGTTCGAGTGGGCGAAAGGTGGTCGTATGGAGGAATTAATGGATCGCACTTCTGCGATATCAGAGAGTCCGTACCCAGGAGCGCCGAAGTCGAACATCCGAGAACGCCTGCTAGGCTGGAGGACACTATCATCACTAGCCTTCCCAAGCATCGAGTTCGGATCGTCTTGCTCCCTGAGCATGCTGAAGCGCGCCGAAAGGTTCGGCATAAGCAGACTCGTGCGGAAATTATCGCTCGATGGCAAGACAGTGGCCAAATTGATCTCTGGCTTAGTCTCGATCACCCTCTTATTCTTCTTCCAACGGCTTGTAGCGCTCTTCTTGAGCCCAGGAGACACAGGCGGTGGTGACGAGAGCTGTGCGAGCGCATCTTTGTTGACCTCGACGCTCTCGTCGGTCTTCTTTCTGTTGAGGAATCGATTCATGGCGCTTCTGAAGCGGTTAGCAGGCATTCTGGCCAGAACACGACGATGCTGGCATAGCATCTCCAATTCCACCGCCAAGGGCCACTGGGAGATGTACTTACTCGGTTCGCGCGTTTCGTGAGGTTGGCAAACGCGGTGCTCAATCTCGCGTTCAGAGCACACGGGTCGCTCCTTCTGCCGTGTCCTCAGGCAACCTCGCCCGCTTAACTGTGCGACTTCCAAGCAAGAGCGACCTAAGCGCTATTCGTCACCCCTGGAAGTTTTGGAGGGTATCCCCTGATCGATGTGGCAGGTGCGTCGCTCGTATGTGCCTTCCAGAGTGCGCGTTCATTGCCAGAGTTCGATTCGCCACGCGGAGATGTCGTAAAGACGCCAATGGTCTGCGTTCTCTGCAATCGCGAAGTCCTTCGGAAGTATTCTGCAGGTACCCGGCCCAAGGAATGCACGCCCAGACAACACGATCTCCTTCCTCAATGAGTGTCTTGCGCAATTGGTGACACGCAGTGTATGTCGCCGTCCGCTCCTGAAGATCCAGCCAAATTCTCGGTGGTGTCGATTGATGGTGAAGAGACCCGCAGGAGAACCGTTTGACACCGCAGTCACGTCTCC
>KZ111143.1:1098257-1122889 GCA_002077045.2 Rachicladosporium sp. CCFEE 5018
AGTGCTGACGTCTGCTGATCGTACATGTGCTGGTCAAGTCCCTGCTCATACAGACGCCGACCTCTCGTATTCGATCGCTCCAGGGACGATGGCACGGCTGGAGGAGGACCTTGCGGTGGTGGTGCAGGTGACGAGAACTGAGCATTAGTCGCTGGTTGAAACGCCTCGGATGTGGCAGCAGTCGAAGATCGCGCTTCTGATCGAGTGGTCGACGATGTCGTAGATCGCTTCTTGTCGTATGATGACTGCGAGGGCGAGTGTGAGAGATCTCGCGCTGAGTCGTTCGGAGTGGGTATCTTCTGATCGTCCTCGCCTCCTGCAGAAGCCTGCCCGAGGCCGAAGTCGAAGCTCTGAGGATTTTGTGGTAGCTCTGCCTCCCGAGCCTCTTGAAGCTCTCGCTCTCGTTGCCTGTGCTTCTGGAAAGCGGTCTTCGCCATGTCATCCTCATATACTACTTTTCCAAGGCTCTTCTGTGACTGCGCGCCGCTCTTTGGAATCATGTAGACCTTTTGACGTCCACCAAAGAGCACGTTGCCTTCGCCTGGTCGTGATCTGCTCATGACACTCCCTGCATGCATTGATTCGTTCTCACTGCCGTAGCCATCTTCCGAAGCGTACGAGCCATGCTTGTTCGAGTGGGCGAAAGGTGGCCGTATGGAGGAATTAATGGATCGCACTTCTGCGATATCAGAGAGTCCGTACCCAGGAGCGCCGAAGTCGAACATCCGAGAACGCCTGCTAGGCTGGAGGACACTATCATCACTAGCCTTTCCAAGCATCGAATTCGGATCGTCCTGCTCCCTAAGCATGCTGAAGCGCGCCGAAAGGTTCGGCATGAGCAGACTGGTGCGGAAATTATCGCTCGATGGCAAGACAGTGGCCAAATTGATCTCTGGCTTAGTCTCGATCACCCTCTTATTCTTCTTCCATCGGCTTGTAGCGCTCTTCTTGAGCCCAGGCGACACAGGCGGTGGCGACGAGAGCTGTGCGAGCGCATCTTTATTGACCTCGACACTCTCGTCGGTCTTCTTCCGGTTGAGGAATCGATTCATGGCGCTTCTGAAGCGATTAGCAGGCATTCTGGCTGGAACACGACAATACTGGCATAGCATTCCCGATTTCATCGCCGAGGGCCACTGGGAGATGTACTTACACGATCCACGCGTTTCGTGAGGTTGGCAAACGCGCTGCTCGGTCTCGCGTTCAGAGCACACGGGTCGCCCCTTCTGCCGTGTCCTTAGGCAACCTCGCCTGCTTAACTGTGCGACTTCCAAGCAAGAGCGACCTAAGCGCTATTCGTCACCCCTGGAAGTTTTGGAGGGTATCCCCTGATCGATGTGGCAGGTGCGTCGCTCGTATGTGCCTTCCAGAGTGCGTGTTCATTGCCAGAGTTCGGTTCGCCACGCGGAGATGTCGTAAAGACGCCAATGGACTGCGTTCTCTGCAATCGCGAAGTCCTTCGGAAGTATTCTGCAGGTACCCGGCCCACGGAATGCACGCCCAGACAACACGATCTCCTTCCTCAATGAGTGTCTTGCGCAATTGGTGACACGCAGTGTACGTCGCCGTCCGCTCCTGAAGATCCAGCCAAATTCTCGGTGGTGTCGATTGATGGTGAAGAGACCCGCAGGAGAACCGTTTGACACCGCAGTCACGTCTCCAGGGATGCCGAAAGAATAGAGGCCCTAGCGAGGCTACGGCAGGGGCCTTCTCAATCTCCGGCCACGCGACTTTTTGCGCGACGCGCTCCTGCAAGACGATAGATTGGATCTGCTGGCGATCAATCTTTTTTTACTCACGGCAAAGTCAATACTATAGTAAGAGATACTGATAGCAGGATGCGCTCATGTAGAGGACATCTCTCCCTATCGCACCTCTCCTGCACGGCGTGCAGAACAAATCATCGGCATGCAGCTGCAATCCCGATGGGAACTTGACATGGGAGAAAGGGGAGCCCTGACCCGCATGGTTTCACCTCAGGGGTCCTTGGTTTCACACACGTCGTCGATGCAGGTACCGATCTCGCCCAATCAGATCCGACTTTCCATCGACATGGCTGGACTCTGGACATATTCGGACGCACAGAGGTGATAGTGCGCTTCTGCACTACATCGCGTACACGGGGTGCTTTCCCCGTCCTTCACTCGCAACTGCAATTGGAAGAAGGTGCGACCGGGCGAGGTCGGGCATGGCCCTACGCAGCATGAATCATGACCCATGCAAACGCACGCGCCCTTCCCCCGGCAGTTTCTCTCCCCGCAGCATGGGTCCGACGGGAGCGGCACCATCACAAACTCAATTCGTGTCTCTCATTGGTGACGTCCCACCGAGGCTGACGGAGAGCAGTCCACTGGCGCGAAACCAACCCAGATCTATGCGAGTCGCTAAATGAGGCCCGAGGGCCTGGTCGATCGAAGCGTAGAAACGTGGGCAACCGAAATATCGCAGCTCGATATTGCATGGCCATTCTTAATAGCGCTCCAACGATGACCGGATGTTGTGGCGTCGACGTGCATGTGCTCCAAGGAGATAACACAGACGCCTCACTGCAAAGCTCACTGCAATGTACGATTAGTGCAATTGGGAAGCATAAGCTCGGTGGTATGGCCGTTGCCGCGAGATCACTATATCATTGATCAAGCCGTTTCCAATATAAGGGCCTACTATCGTTAATCGGCGAGGCGAGCAAACCCGTCGTTAGATCTCCTTCGACGGGTGACGTTGCGCGTCCGAGTCGCGATATCACAAGCTTCGAGCCGTTGACAGTTGCTAAACAGGGATACACTGTCACTAATTGTTATGTAATCGACGCTGCCATGAGATGCTGTGGCTAAATGAAGATGAAATATACCAAACCATAGCATACGTATTCGCGTGCACAAGAATCGAGGCAGCCGATACGTTTACTCGGCGACACCTTCACCACAACCCGATCCACTCGTGCACAGGTCCAAAGCTCCCGATGGCGAGTGAGCCTCGCCTGTGGTTCTATCTAACACGCCGCGAGAAACTTGATTGCAATGCAGCAGAGAATGGAAGAATGTAGGTTGCGAATGAAGTCTGAAAGATTGTAGGTACTCGACAGCTCAGCTGCCAGCCTACACGAAACGAAGCAACCATTCCCTCTTCTATTCCCTTAGCGAGCGTATTTCCCTCCCAAGCCGTACCGCGATACGTCTCCTCCAAGGCACCTAAGCGCTCTGGTAGACTGTGATGCTGGACGAGCCAGAGCTCTGATAACCCTCGGTGGCCAGGATCTGGTACGAGTGTGTCCCGAGGCGCATGCCCTTGGAGCTCCAGAAGTTGACGTGGTTCTGGAACGAGATGGAGCCGCCGGTGCGCTTTGCGGTACGGACTGACCAGTACTGCTGGAAGGTTGATGTGCCATCGATGGAGGATTGGTTCTAGGGAGGACGTCAGTATACAGGTCTGTATGTAGGAAGATGGGACATGAGTGTGGGCTTACGGTGCGGGTCTTGGTGTAGACATTGTATGAGCCACTGTCAGTGTTGAGGGTTCCCTTGTAGTTGCCGCCATCGCTGGGGTTGTACGTTCCGTAGTTGTCGACGATGTAGTACTCGACAAGTGGGTTGCGAGTCCAGCCGTAGAGGGTCAGGTAAGCGTTGCCGCTGGGGTTGAAGCTACCACTGTAGCTGATTGTGCGGCCGTTCCAGCCCTGGCTCCAGCCTGCAGTAGTGTTAGTCAGGCGACAGAATATCTTACAGCATGAGCTGGACGCAATGCGTACCCTTGCCGGAGACAAAGTTGCCAGTGTTTTTCCAGTTCACTGAGTATTGCCTAGGAAAGTCTCAGCTGGCCTGAGCATACACCATACGATACCCAAGACTTAGCAATCCAAACATACCCGTTGTTGCCGTTGTTGTAGGTGACCGACCCGCCGCCGTCAGTCCAGTGGGAGTAGAAGAAGCCATTGCTGTAGCCAGTCCCAACAGCAGTACGCTTGATGAGATCAGTAGTCGCGGCAGGCTCGCCAGTGGGAGCAGCGAAAGATCCAACGGTCGCTGTCAAAGCGACGAGGAGGCTCTTGAAGGAAAGCATGTTGGCTGTACAAGCGATAGGGCTGGTTTTGGGTAGAAGGAATGGAAGGAATGGCCTGAAAGTGATGCTGAATCGGAAACACTACGTTCGAGTACGTCCTTCTTATACAGTCTGACAGCAGACCTCGTCCAGATCAACCGGTAGAATGAGCCTGGTTTGTGTAATCAGGAGGTCTCTCAAAAGCCACTGTTTGACATATTGCAGTACTCCCCTTGGAACCTCGGCAGCGACGCCAGACCAGTGCGCATACCCGGCCATATTGCGCCTAGCAGCTCATCTCTCACCTGACCCACCGACGATAAGCATCGCCCTGCACCAGGACAAGTCCCCGACCCCACGGGGACAGCACAGCACATGCGTCGCCCAGTCCTGCACATCTCACCACCCACCAGTTCCATCACCTGCACGGCATTTACCCGACCAAAGCTGACCTGCAGGTCCCGGCACTCGTGACCAAGTAAGGCACGGCATGCGAGCAAGCGAGACAAGATGGCGGTCTTGGAAAAGTCTTGGGTGCGGATCTCGTATTATATACTCGCGCAGCAGGATGCGGCTCGGCGCTTGGTGTTTGGCGTTAAGTGCGCCAAGCTTGAAGCTTGGTTGTGCATCGTCTGCCTCCGGCTTTAGCCAAAATCCATATATGGGTTTCGTGATCCGCGACAAGCGCCGGGTTTGAGGCGGATCGTGTCGTTGTTGGTACGGAGATATGAGTTTGGGTGGTATGCATATCTGCTAGGTCCCTTGTACGACTCGAGTGATGGACTTTCAGCTTCACTTAGCGGGCGTTTCTCAAGGAGCGCACTCGATGCTACTGTAGTGCGATAAAATGCATTGCAACCCTGTACGCGTGTCAGCAATAGCATGGAGAGGGGAGCATGTTGCGTGAGCTCCAACAAGAAGTGGGAAGACTGGTGGATCCTCTCCGCGCGCCAGCCAACCGAACACTGGCCAACGCGTCGGTGAGAAAAGACCATCTGCACTGGTCGCTTTCGCAAACCGGGTGCAGATAGTGTTCGGTCATGCTTCTGTAGCCCTTGCCGAGGCATGAGGTTACGTGAGATAGCTTCGAAGCAACTACAACCGGAAGTGGCCAGTCATGGTCGCACCTTCCTCAAAGGATCTCCTGAACCAAAAAGAGCGGACGTCCCAACAGCTGCGGTCAGTGGTATAGCACACAAAACCCCTCGTACTCGTGTTGACAGCAGCACAAATGACACAAGAGAAGACTGTCAATATCGTACACCAACAAGCTGTGCGAAACCCACCCCGAGCCTCGACACATGCTTGCTCCAGTGTCGCGTGAGCGACCCGTCGGTAATCTATGAAGCGCCTTTTAGTAGCACAGGGTATCTCCTGCAAAGCAGATATGGGGTAATCAGAAACGCCACATTACCATGATCATGCGTTCGTCCACCTCGTCGCTTGCGCGTCGCCCATGCATCTAATCCCATTCTTCTCCCAAGATGCAACCATGCGCCTGAGCGTCGTTCGTCTCACTCAGAGTCTTCCTTATCCCTCGAATGTCCATATTTCAGCAATAACTCCTTCGCCCGGCTTCTCTTGAGTTTCTTCGGTATCTCTTCTGCTGGAATGTCAGGGTAATCTCTGAGGATCTCCCATGCTCTGAGCTTCGCCTTATGCTGGCCCTTTATCAACTGCTTCTGCTTCGTGTTTCGGTTCGCGGGGATCACCAGCGTTGGTGGCGGGGGTAGGTTCTGTCGTCTGTTAGAGTCAGTGCTACCCAGCGTAAGGTGGCATGATGACAATGAAAGCGTGCTCGTTAGCGGAAAGTTGATGATGGCTGTGTCAAGTCCGAGGAAAACGGTGAGTGAACGGGAAGTAAGGCGTAGGTGGCGGTGGTGGTGGCGGAGTGTCCGAGTCTGGTGGAGGTGGAGGATCAATAGCCCGTCTTGAGAGTGCCCTGCTGACTGCGCGTCGTGATCGACGAGACTGGCCAAGGCCCATAACGTTTGCGACAAGATCGTCTGAGACGCGATCGCTTAGGCTGGCTAGAGCGGGATCGGCAGCCTCAGCTGCGGGGCGTGTGGGAAGCAATATTACCCCAGGCGGCGGAGTATTAGTATAAGCATGGCTCAGATGGATAGGCACAGGGGAGTGCGAGAACAACGCGGGATCGGCACCTTGCGATGTCCAAGGGACCTGTGGCTCCGCAAGGCGCACGTGAGATGAACCATATACGTACCTAGACTGATAAGGCTGACGCTGAGATTGTCCGTAAGTAGCAGCGCCGTTGCTGCCGTAAGAAGACGCGCTGTAGTCATCAGGCGTACTGTAGCTATTGGTCGAAGGACGCCCATTCGTGGCCGGGCGGTAGCTGTCCTGCGTATGCCGAGCGTTCGATCGCCTCGAGACCGTCTGCTGCTCGTTCCGGTTGCGACCATTCCGAGATACAGGCTCGGGGTTTGCAAGACGTGCGGGAGGCGCCTGTCTCACAGGAGGTAACAGAGCACCAGCTTCAGGCTTGCCGAAAGCTTCACTGTAGTCTTGTAGACGTTGGCGCTGAACAAGCACCTGGTCGTAGTTGCCGCCGATGACGCAGTCAAGCATACTGGCAGTACGGTCCTTGCCGCTGTCAATGGCAGCAATCTGCCGTTGCAGGACGTTGTACATCGACCTGAAGCATTCCAGAACATCATTGATCTTACGCGAGCCTCCAGCGATGTCGTTCTCCGGACGATTCGGGTCGACTATGGTCAGGCGGTCAGGTAGGGTCTTGAACGGCTGCCAGTCAATGCCTTTGCGGAAGTGGTAGGGAGGTTCCATTAGGAGTCCGACGCTGTTAATATCGAATCGGTTTCCGTAGTAGTCCAGGAACTTCATCAAAACCTCGCCGTAGTTCTGAGTCGCGTCCATGGCTCCGGCTTGGATCTCTGGCATCGTCTGCAACAGATTCGTGACTAGGCAGATGGTCGTGAAACCACCGATGCCACCCGAAAAGACTTCGTTCATTTCACGCATAAGCATCATTTGCTTGACCACAGAGACCAGTACCGGCATAGCAGGATACCTCTCCTTCCAGTCCAAAAAGGTGACAACAGCATTAGAGCCAGAATTGTTCTCGAACGACAAATCCACCTTGACGCCCGTGATTCTATCAACGAACTTCACAAGTGGGACTTTGGCACCTATAACACACGCAACTTCGCTGTTCTGTGCGATATTTCTCATGTACTCGCCGATTTTGCGAAGCGCAGTATTGGACCTTGCCAGATCTCTCTGGCCACTCCTGATGAATGTGGGAGACATGGCCACCAGATCCATGTCCGCAATTGGAAGGTGTAGGCCGGCTGCGAAAGATCCGAAGCACCTCACCTCGGCATCCCGCGTATTAGGCCCGTACGCTCTGAGATGCTTCTGGATCCGGTGCACGAGATCGGTGCGTGCATCTTGCTCGAAGTCACGCGGCTTGACAAACTCGTAGAAGTCGCAGATCTCTTTGTGGAGCCTGCTGTCACGTTATTAGTAGACTGTGATGAGCGTTGTGACTTGGGCCCACTTACCGTAGACCGGTGTTGACAGTGCGAGTGTGATCCACTGTGCACCACGGCGTAGATGGCTGACCAGGCTCTGCCTCCCACTCAGCTACAATGTCACCATACACACGCTCGTTGCGATCTTGCCGCTTCCTCTTCTTGTTATGCGGTCCGGTAAAGTGCTTGGAGTCGTGGCCAGGACCAAGACCTGTAAGATCAAAGGGCTGGACCTTGGTGCCAACTTGAAAAGGCTTTCGAGTCGAGTTCTGCGACAGTGCGGTGAGCTCGGACTTAGTCGGGATAGCGATGCCGGCAGGGGGTGGCGGAGGGCCATCGTCTTTGACAACGATTGGGGCTGAGGCCAGAGCAGTGGTATTGATGGGTGTGAACAAGGGAGCGAAAGCTGAGGTCTTGGCCATGAATTGCTCGTCATCAGTACGGCTTTGGTTCTCATGAAAGGATCCAGATCTGGTTCTCTTAGTCGGCGGCATCTCGAAGTCGTCAAAGGAGATGAAGTCATCATTCTGCGTGACGGCGTTGGAACTGGCGCGTGCGCTCGCCGCATCCAGCTTCGCCTTACGAATCTGTTGGACGATGTCTTTCTTTGGTGCGCCGAGTGTCTCGGGGCATGGCAGTGCAGTGTAGACGTCGGGATTCGACCACTTGGGTACAGAGTCATTGGTGCTAGAGTTTGTCTTGGCGCGCTTCTGAGGTCCATCGCTCTGATCATCGACCTCAGAGTCATCGTCAGATCCAAACCCAGCAGCAGGCTTGAAGCGTACGTGACCTTCGTCCATGCCAGCCAGGCGCTCGGGCGTAGTCTCGCGATGAGACTCGACCAAGATATCACGTGTGTGTGCTGGCCTCGGGCCAAAGCCTCTGAAGCCGCCACGGCCACGCCCTCCACGTCCTCGACTCAGTGGACCAGATCCGGACTGCCGCATCTGCTGCACCTTATGCACTACTGCGGGTCCCCACTGCTCTGTGGTGAGAGTCCTCTCATTGGGAGCACGGAATGTGAACTCTTCTTGCTGGCGGCGCTCACCGGGCGCATACGCGTCAGCAGCCCCCCTGAACGAGAAGCCACCGTCACGTGAATTGTTGTGGGCAACTTCACGGCGAGGTGGCGATTGGGGTGGGTAATAGTTTGGCGGCGGAGGGCGGTCATTGTAATGCGGCCGGTAGTGGTCCTCATCGCGAGGTCTGTCGTAGACGTCGTCGTGGCGACCGTAGTCACGGCCACGATCGTCTCTGCGACGATATGGATCCCTCATGTTGGCGATGTATGATGGAGAAGTGAACGACGTCGAAGTCGCGGAAACTCGAGAATGTCAGGTCACGTGCGACGGAAGAGGGAAAGTGCGCCGAAGGGCTTACGTCAACAGAATTATGGCCTCAGGCAGCACTCATGAGAACTTCACTATCTCGAAGCATCCTGTACTCTACTAGCGATACGGAAGAATCAACGCGAATGAGTACTGTCTTCCGTGCTAGCACTGCTCTAACATGTTCGGCCGTGGTCGCACTGACGAGAACAGGGACGCCACCCGTGGTCCGTCATATCCTTCAAGACTCCTTCTCCACCCTGTTCAGACTCAATCTTTCCTATGCTTGCGCCTGCCCCGACGGAGGTCCTCTAAGGAGCAGTACACCGATGCACATCCCGTTGATTTGCTTGAGAAAGAACGCACGCCAAATGTTTCTCTTGGACCCTTTTTGTCTCTCTTGTCTGGCGCAATGCTCTCACGAACCACGCAGGCGTCCAGCTGGTGGACATCAGCCCTAGCCTCCATCGGGACCACAATCTCAGGCGCTGGTAGCTTGTCGGCTTGCAGCCCAGGAAGGCAGCTGCGTCGTGGGCTCGCCCGTTCGCCTATATTGCTTCAACGATGCTACGCTCGAGCCATCGTCTCGCATACGTGTAGCAGACTCGAGGTCTTACTCGAGCCACATCGCCTCTTGTGACCTATGACCTGAGTGCCGAAGGGGATAAAGTCTCGGAATACGCACATGTGATTCAGCCGGTTGCATCTTGCCACTTCCTATTCCAAGCCGTGAACTCATCATCGTGACCATCATAGCTCTGTGATGCAATGGATGCCACACCTTTCGCACGAACAACGCACTTGTCGAGCACGACCCTTGCCTGATCTTCGTCGAGATCGTAGAACGTACTCGCCAGTTCGTCAATTATGTGTGGTATCGCTCTCAGGTCCACCATGATCTCATCGATTTGCTTCGCATTTCCTTTCTCCACGCCAGCAGGGTACGCCTTGAGTCTCCGCTTGAGTAACGCATTATACAGCAACCCTACCCTTTTCAACTTCTCGATCGTTTCCTCAACCAATGCCTTCAACTCCGGCCGATCAGTAGGCATGCTGTTCGCAGCGTTGAAGATATCGTCGAAGCTATTGGCATCCCCATCCACACCTTCATCGTCACTATCCAGCAGCGCATCCTTCTGCCCTTCGCTGTCCAATGCCTCGCCCTTCATCCACTCCTTCAACTCCTGAATAGCATCCTTGATCGTGTCCCTCCACTGCTCTGCCTTCTGGACCGCCAGCCCAGCAATGCCCAACTTTTGCAGCTCAGCCAGCGCATCGCAAGCCTCCCATACCACACCAGTACAGCTCAGACTATCTCTCTTCCCTCCCAAGCCTGCGCCGGTGCCGTGAGAGATGTTGCTCACTTCCTGTAAAAGTGACTCCATCTCCCTGAACACCCTTCGCACCCTCAACTGCGCCTCTTTGCCCACGAACTCTGGCCAGATTGTCTTCTGCTGCCCGCAGATCTGCACTGCGCTCATCATAGCGGGGAGACATGTTCCCGCTACTTCGCGGATGATTGTGGTGATCGCGCGTGGCGTGAAGGGTTTGTTGATGGCGAGCAACGAGATCTTCGTTGCATGAGCTCTCAGGAGTCGCGAGGCGTCGGAGAGGATGGAGAGCGGGTTCGGAGGATCTTTGATCGCGGCTGAGGTCGAGGCAGCGGAGGTAGCGGCGAGGGAGGAGGTGAACTGGGAGAGGAGGGCGAGGGTGGAGGTGATGAGCGCGTCGAGCGCCTGGGTGTCGGCGATGGTGGAAGGCGGCATGGTCACGCTAGATGCGTTGTATCAAGGACGCGCATGCAGGAATTGTGTATAGATCGAAGCCATCAAGGTGTTGACCGCGAAGTCGAACTTTTGTGCGGTCCACTTCCGCACTCAAAGACACCCCCTCTGGCAACCTCACCTTGAACAAAACTTGCATATCAGGTGGCGAAGACAGGGAAATGGCTCGTCAACAGCCCCAAGCGCCTCCCTTCACGTCACTCCAATCCCGGACTCTTCTCCTCGACAACGGAGCCGACACAATCAAAGCTGGCTTCTCCTCCCACCTGGACCAAGACACCAACTCCAGTGTAGAGCAGTGCCACATAATCCCCAACTCCATCTCCCACTCCACCCGCGACCGCCGCACCTACATCGCCTCCCAACTCTCCACCTGTCTCGATTTCGGCGAGCTAGCCTTCCGCCACCCAGTCGAGAACGGCTACATCGTCAACTGGGAGTCCCAGAAAGCGATCTGGGAGTACGAGTTCTTCGACGATGGCGCGAAGGCACGAGGGCTTTGGTGTGAGGCTAGGGCGACTAATTTGATCTTGACGGAGCCGTCTAGTGCGCCAATTGCGGTGCAGAGGCAGGCTGATGAGATGGCTATGGAGGAGTTCGGGTTTGGGGGGTATGCGAGGGTTGTGGGGGCGAGTTTGAATGCTTATACTGACAGCGCGTTTGGTGATGGTGAAGGGGAGGCTGGGGTACCGGCAGAGTGTCTCCTTGTAATTGATGCAGGCTACTCGCATACGACTGTGACGCCGTTGCTGCATAGGAGAGTGCTACAAAGTGCATGTCGAAGGCTAGACATCGGTGGCAAGACGCTCACGAACCAGCTCAAAGACCTCATCTCAACGCGGCAATTTGAGCTACAGAAAGAAGACTGGATGGCTAATCAGATCAAGGAGGATGTGTGCTACGTCTCGCAGGACTTTAATGTCGATCTGGAGAGAGTCTGGAAGGGCGGCATGAAGGATCGACGGAGAATCGATCATAGCATCGTCGTCGACTACGTTCTACCTGACTACGAAGAGATCAAGCGTGGTTTCGCAAGACCGCACGACCCTAGTAGTGCTGCTAGGAAACGACAATTGGGTATTGGTATGCCGAGGGAAGACCTCGTCGTGATTGCGAATGAGCGTTTCAGTGTGCCAGAGCTGCTATTCACACCGTCAGACATCGGCATGCAGTCTGAGGGGCTTGTGGGTACGATCTTACAATCTCTGAATGCGCTCCCGGTCGGCTTGTGGCAAGCATGCCTGGCAAATGTGCTCGTGGTGGGTGGGACTAGTAAGCTGCCAGGGTTCGTCGAGCGATTGGAGAGAGACCTCAGGAGCAGGCTGTCTGATGACATCGTACTGCGGATTGCGCACGCCGAGAATCCGATCAAGCATGCCTGGACGGGTGGTCAGCGCCTAGCTCACAACGAGACTGCCTTGAAGCAAATAATCGTAACTAGAGAGGAGTACCTCGAGAACGGCGACGGATGGATGCGACGCAAATTCCTTGGCAAGACTGGCGGCTGAGGATAGATCCTGCTCGCCATCCCACTTTCGGAGGCATCACTCGAACCGGCGAGAGTGCAGTCTGTTCCGAATCGACCGCATCAGAGATTCCACGCGCCAGCGTATACAACTATCTCTGAGAGGAAAAAGCTCCCCTTCGACCCGACCCAGGCGTCAATGAAATCGGTGTCGGCTCTAGTGGGATAGCTCTCCATCGCGCCGCGGCTTCTTTAGCGCGTCGCTTTACATTCGGACTCTCCGCCTCCCTGTCCCGTCGTATCGGAGAATGCTATTCTTCCTGCTTATCACGCGCTGCACTATGCGCCGTGTCGAACGCCACGACTTCGTTCATCAACGGCTGGTAGATTTTCCGCGTCGTTGCTGAGTCTCGCGCAAGTGCCGTGATCAAACGAGCGGCATCCTCGCGTAGTGCAGGATTGGGATGCTTGGCCAATCTGCCAACGACTCCGCTCATTCCGGAACACAAAGCAAGCTCCTCACGTACTTGCGGGTTAGGACGTGCCAGTTGGCGGAGCAGGTATGAGCCTGCGTGCATGTATTCGTCATATTCGGCTTCTAGTAAGTCGGCTATCAAGTACGTGTGTATTCGACTGTTTTGCACCAGTGACGCGGCGTTTCTCCACACATTGTTGTGGTTCAAGACGTTGCTGAGGACCTGGCAGGCTGCGGTGAGGCGGTACGGAGACAGCTTCCGTACGC
This sequence comes from Rachicladosporium sp. CCFEE 5018, assembly GCA_002077045.2. Taxonomy (NCBI): domain Eukaryota; kingdom Fungi; phylum Ascomycota; class Dothideomycetes; order Cladosporiales; family Cladosporiaceae; genus Rachicladosporium; species Rachicladosporium sp. CCFEE 5018. The sequence continues at coordinate 1,111,127 of KZ111143.1, forward strand.
CGAGAATGGATGGTTCAGTCCCTGGGAGAGGTGGCTGTACAAGGAGCTGGACAAGTCTTCCCACCAGCGGATCCTCCAAGCCTTTCCAAGCGAAAAGCGTTTCAGCGGCGAGATCACTCAATAACCAGACGAACTGCAGTAGCTGAGCCTGGGTGAACGATACAGCTTCTGCAGATTCGTTTTTAGCAGCCGAAGCACTCAGCAATTTCGGATCCGGCTTAAAAAGCTCCATCGACGCATCCCATAATCTGCCATCGCCTTGGATGAGGTCTCTTGTCAAGATCTCTCCGCGGTCCGACCGTGCATCTTTGACGTCAACTGGTGCTTGCGACAGGCGATCAACAAGCACGAAGAGATCCCAAAGCTTGCCTTGCAGGCTAGAGTCGAGGATTTGCTTCTTCTGTTCATCGCCACCGCTTAGGTAGTTACAGACGCTCGTCGAAACAGCGGCGAGTCTCTCCGGCGACATGATGCCGTGTATAGGATCACAGGCATACTTCTCGGCCAGTGAGAGAAGCAGAGACAGTCTCTCCTCCGACAAAGTGGCTGGCATCTCTCGTACGCCTGGAGCATAGATTGACGCGAGAAGATTCATGGCGTGAGTCACTACGTCGTCTGGTAACATGGAGGAAGCCAGGATGTCGATTAGCCAGTTGTCTAGTTGCTCGCAGCCAGTCTCGCCGGAACCGCGGAAGAAAGGGAGCTTATATTATTGAGTACCCGGAGAGCCATGGTACTCACCGTGGCACCACGACCATTCAATTGAGCCTGAGTGCATGGTAGGTGGTGTACCCACTCGAATCCGTATTCCACGATGGAGCTGGCAACGTCTTGTCCGTCATCGTCGTCGTCGTCGTCGTCGTCATCGGTGCCGTAGCAGGCATTCCCTAGACAACGTAGTATAGCTATAGCAGTGCTTTGGTGCTGAGTTGCCTCCAGACGGATCGGTACAGCGAGAGCATCCATCAACCGCTTGATTACATTGTGACCAGCCAACCCTTTCCGAGTATCTGCAGAAGTCCTGCTAAGATCCGCGAGAGTCGTGACAGCGACCGCAAATTGATCAGACGTAGCATCGCTGGACTTCAGAACTTGAAGCAGAGACTCCAGATCGTCTCTCTCCGAATCGGCTATGGTGTCCTGTGCTGCCATAACGATCTGTGTGCCAGTATTGATGGTTCAATTGCAGCCCATGAGATGACGATCGTTGCAATCGATCGATCTTTATCCTTGAAGCTCTCCTGTTGGTTCTTATTACATTCCGCTGGTATGACTGTTCAGTATGCGTGCATGATCATGTTTACGCAAATCGGAGGAAGCACTCGACAAAGCACATGCTATGTGAACTCTCGAGATAGGGTTAGACCCTAGCCGATCGGTACCTTGTGTACCTACCTTACCTCCACTACCTATTCCGCATCATTACTGCCTGACCAACACAACAACTGGGGTCGCGTGCCACTCCACCCACATCAGCCTCCGCCATGACACGCGCATCAGAGTCTCTCAAATTTGCGCTGATCACTGCTGTAGTATGTACTCCGCCGATACTGCCCAGCCCAAGCTAATTCAATACAACAGGTGTACTTCGTCCTGTTGTCCGGCGTCCTACCTCTGCCCTCGAAACTGCAAGACGAAGTTCTTCCTGTTGTTCGTCTATCCATCTGCTGGTAGCATCTTTGGGATCCGCTAACAGCTCACAACGCGCAGCTTCCACTCTGGGCGATTGTCACGCTCGGCGCATACCTTCTCTTCAAGCTTGGCTACGGTGTCTTCTCGTTCAATGATGTCCCTGAGGCGCACCGGGAGCTCATGAAGCAGATCGCACAAGCGAAGACGGATCTGAGGAGACGAGGCGTCACGGTGGACTGAAGCATGGGAGAGTGATTACGACGTTGGACGATTAGAGCGCTGTACCGAACCATGTGTGGTCTCAGGCACGAATATGTAGGCGGTGGGCGACCCGAACCATCCATCACAGGTGCAAGCTGTGAGGACGGTGTCGATCAGGGTGTCAGGGCATTGCCCATGCATCGGTCCCCGAAGCTGGAACGCATTTCTGCAATGGTTTAGAGCACTGCCCGCTGAGAGGGAGGCTTCCTGCAGCCACGAGACACGGCCGCATGACGTGTGCGCTCGTCGGCTTCAGGGAAGCAGTATGCTGAGGTAGAAGTGCCTGTCAACCTTAGCTTCGGAGAAAGCCTCTGGACTTACCATACCTTGACAGCACATTCACATGACGTTGTAGTCGTTCAGTGCATCGCTGCTCGCTCATAGGCAATTCATTCAAGCTCCGGCGAGAAGTTTGTACTCGAATCACCACATACTGTGCCATGCCAGGAAGCCATACTTTCGGCTCATCAATTCGCCAACTGTCACGAGCTAACGTGAGGGTCTCGCGCAGCCAAAACATTTGTCCAGCTGATTCCGACCTCAACTTCGCTTTCATACACCATCTTTACAGCATGAAGAGTCTCGTGGCGCTGTTGTACCTGGAGTACGCAGCCATAGCATATGCTGCGACTGACAGTAGTCGGCCGCGAGGCGTTAGTCCAGACTGTAAGTGAATCGCAATGCACCACAGCTCCCTCACAGTCCTGACCATATGCTCCAGTCGCCAAATTCTACAAAGATTCGAAGTCTTTCACCTGCATCTCCAACCCCTCCATCCACCTCAGTTCCTCTCAGGTCAACGACGACTACTGCGACTGCCCCGACGGCTCAGACGAGCCCGGCACCGCAGCTTGCTCCCACCTCTCACCCCTCTCCCCACACACTCCGGCCGACACCGTCCGGAACACAGTCAACGCCTCGCTCGCCCTGCCAGGCTTCTACTGCAAGAACAAAGGCCACATACCATCCTACGTCCCCTTTACGAACGTCAACGACGGCATCTGCGATTACGACACCTGCTGTGATGGAAGCGAGGAGTACGGCCATGTGGGTGGAGTGAAGTGCGAGGACAGGTGCAAGGAGATCGGGAAGGAGTGGAGGAAGAAGGACGAGGCGAGGCAGAAGAGTCTGGGGAATGCGAGTCGGAAGAGGAAGGAGCTTGTTGCTGAGGCGGCTAGGTTGAGGCTACAGGTCCAAGATCGGTTGCAGAGCTTGGGGGCGGAAATTGAGGGACAAGAGTTGAAGCTCAAGCAGACGGAGCAGGAGCTAGCGGAGGTTGAGAGGAAGGAGAAGAGCAGGGTCGTGAAGGGGAGCGTCAGTCCAAAGGCCGGCAAGCTGGGACTGATGGTTGGGCTGGCGAAGCAGAGGACGAATGAGTTGAGGGAGAGCTTGATACGGGTCAGAAACGAGAGAGACGCGAACAAGGGTCGGTTGCAGGATCTGGAGAAGCTGTTGACGACTTTTAAAGAAGAGTACAATCCGAACTTCAACGACGAGGGCGTCAAGCGAGCTGTGAGAGCATGGGAAGATTATGCTGCGAAAGACAAGGCAGAGTCGAATGATGCGCTGGACCGAGATCTGGACGAGATCAGCAAAGAGGACGTTGAGAATGGCCTCAATTGGGATGAGTACGAGAGTGAAGAGGAGACTGAGCTCGACGTTCGTGAGTGATGATGCCCTGCCCACAGCAGCGAGCCTGCCTGCTAACCACTACTCAGTCTACGCTTTCGAGACTTATCTTCCGCCCACCATCCGCGCGTACATCGACACCAAGCTCCGCGACCTCCGCACTCTCATGATCTCCAACGGCATTCTCGCAGACACCACCTCCTCTCCCGCCGGCACCTCAACAGAGACTAAAGCCGTGCTCGATGCCCGCAGCCGCGCAGAAGCCGCACGTAACGATCTCACCAATTCCCGCAAAGACCTCGCCTCCCACACCGAAGACCTTGCCAAAGACTTCGGCCCCGAGGACATCTTCCGCGCCCTCAAAGGCCAATGCGTCTCCACAGACGCTGGCGAGTACACCTACGAAGTCTGCTTTCTGGGCCAGACAACGCAGAAACCGAAGAAGGGCGGCGGACACACCAATATGGGCAACTACAACCGCTTGGAGCGGATTATGGTTGACGACGAGGTGCCTGCTGACGGCAAGGGCTTGGGGAGCGGGGAGAGGATCGCTATGAAGCATGAAGGCGGGCAGGGGTGTTGGAACGGGCCGAGTCGGAGTACGACGGTTGTGTTGGGGTGTAGTGAGGAGAATGAGGTTTGGAAGATTATGGAGGAGGAGAAGTGTGTTTATCGGATGGAGGTGGGGACGCCGGCTGTTTGTGAGGTGTTGGGGCAGACGCCGCAAGGGGGAAGGGAGGAGTTGTGACGTGAGTGCCTCCAGAGTGGCCGATAGATGCGCTATAGACATTACGTATGGACTCCAGTGCGAGCTTCGTCAGAGCGGCGCCTGCAAACACACGCGAGTGACGAAGCTTCCAAGGTGAGACTCATATTGCAAGACCCCTTGCCTGGACTGCCATGTGTAGCTCTCCTACGCTGAACACTGTTGGCACGCTGCTATACTCTGACCTTGGGCAGTGTGCTAGCAGGACTGCTGACACGAGCGATCAGATTGTCTGATCCAGATATCATGGTCCGCGTTTCTTGCTGCTAATTGTGAGACTATAGGGCGTACGAGTCCTTACAACGAGCGGTTGCTTACCTTACCGACAGCCCGGAGCCTTGGCGCCAAGCTTCACCTCACAGCGAGCTTGCACCTGTTGCTATCGTTGAAAGAACGACAGTCAGTGTGTCCGCCCAGGATTATGATGTACATCGAGGCCTAGATAATGAACACCATTCGGGTTTGTGCATCATGTAGTGAACGCTTGTCACATGAAAGAACGCAGTCCTTGAGAGCGCATCGCGTTGCCGATAGGTGTGCTCTCGAGACGGTAGCTCCTTAGCATCCACGCCTCCAAATGTCTACCGATTCGGGTCTCTGGGTCGTGCTTGCCATTGCCGACTGTCTTCCAAAGGTTCTAGGAGCATTGACGTCGCAGTGTGCCTCGTTTCCGTGTAACACAATGGCTATGGTCATGCGATCGTCGTTGTGCGAGCATTCGCACAGTACCGTGTTTGGAGAGTCACCTCGCAGGTCTAATCGTCGCACGCGTAGAGCTGCTCCCCCTCTGCGCCTTTACAACTTCTACCTGTATCCGCTCACTTGATCTCTGACCAGCCCTTTGCATTGCCATCGATGGACGCTGCACTTTTGCCATCCGGCTTGCCCGCTTTCGCAGCTTCGAGACAGGCAGCGCCAAACACACGCACGAACGCCTTCACATCCTCAACGTTGTTATATAGCGGCGCAGGCGCAACACGGATCACGTCTGGCTTCCGCTCATCGATCACGACGCCCTCTTCCTCAAGCCGCACGAGCACAGAATCGAGTAGCCCTGGCTGTAGTCGGATGCTTAGCTGCGCGCCTCGCTCTGCCTTGCTACCCGGCGTGATGATCGAGAACAAGTGCTTAGCCTCACTCTGCTTAAGCAGCACCTCAAGCCTGCCCGTCAGCTCCAAGCTTTTCGCACGCAACGCTTTCATCGAGGTCTGCTTGAAGATGTCGAGGCTTGCTCGTAGTGCAGTGCTGTCAGCGACCGACGGGTTGCTCAATTGAAACCCAGCAGCACTGGGTATAGGCTCGAATCGATTTGTCATGTCGAAGCGCGAGCTTTTACTCGAGCCCCACCAACCTGCCAATCGCGGACGGTGAAAGTGCTTCTCGTTGACATAGAGGCCGCCTATCGAGCCTGGCCCAGCGTTGAGGTACTTGTACGTGCACCACGCGGCGAAATCGACGTTCCAATCGGAAAGCTGAAGAGGCACATTTCCGACGGCGTGTGCGAGATCCCAGCCGACAAGGATGCCTTGATCTTGAGCGTAGGTTGTGATCCGGGGCATGTCAAGAAATTGGCCGGTGTAGAACTGGACGCCCGGCAGGAGAAGCACAGCGGTCGTGTCGGCATGTCGATCGATGACGGACAGCATGTGATCTGTTGGAAGCACGCCGGAATCTGTCGGCGGTTCGATGAGTATCATACTGAGCGCTGGATCAAGACCATGGTGCTGAATCTGCGACTCGACCATGTAGTGGTCGGACGGAAACGCTTTGCCCTCCAGAATGACTTTGTAGCGTTCCTTGGTGGGTTTATAGAAGCTTGCCATGAGAAGATGCAGATTGGCCGTAAGTGTCTGCATTACGGCCACTTCACTTGGCTTTGCGCCGACGATCGTCGCCATGTCTTCCACGAGATCGTCATCAACGTGCATCCATGGTGCGAGACTGCTATCGTTGATGTGTGTGAAGTGGCCGAAGACGCCTTTCGTTGCCCAAGTGTCGAGGTACTGGTCGAGGTACTGACGAGTCAAGGTGGGTTGGAGGCCAAGTGAGTTGCCGCAGAGGTATACGCAGGTTTCGTCATCATCTGGTCTGCTGGGAAGGTCGGCTGACTTTTGGAGAGTCTTTCGCCGGAGGTCGCCTTTCGTTGGTATCTTGAACATATGTCGGAAGTCTGGCGGCGGATGATCGCCGTTGGGAGCCATATTGGATGCGATAGAAGTGTCTTGCCAGGAAGAGGAGCTTCTTGGGTCGCTCCAGGAGAGATATGATTCACATGTGAAAAATCGCAGCTCAGTGACCGTCATCAATCGACTCCATATCGGAGCGCTGATCTAGCCGCATCGGGTAGCATCTTTCTCCAAAGCTCATTCTGCCGACCAACACCGCCCTCGGCATTACCAATCCAGACGCTGTGAAGCGCTTGCGAAGCGGACCAGCATCTTCGACACTAACATCACATCATGAGTGTACCCATAGCACGCACGCGCATCAGCAGCGCCGCCGCTCGCGATGGTCTGAGAAGGTTGTCCGTCTCCACGAAAGCTTTCAGCACATCGTCGCTCACAGCTCGACCATCTGGAGGACTGTTCCTTGACTTTCTCGCACCATCATGGCATGAACAACCAAGGATACCTCGAGCATCGTCTCGAAGACCACATCCAGCATCCAGCCTCGTAGCTGCACCGCGACGACGAGCCTTCACGACCACGCCACCCCGCGCCGCCACAGCCATTACAAACCCCCGCAAAGGCGAAGATGGCATCGAGTGGATCATCAACATCACGCCCCGCGCCTCGCATCGCCTGAAAGCCATCTCAGAGAAAGACCAGAACCCAGATCTCGCGCTCCGCGTAAGTGTCGAGTCCGGAGGATGTCACGGCTTCCAATACCTCATGAGCCTCACATCCGCTTCCGAAGCCGACGCAAGCGAGGACACGATCTTCCGAGATGAGGGCGGCGATGGGTACAAGCCGACTGTGGTGATGGATGAGCCGAGTCTGGAGCTGCTGAAGGGGAGTAGTATTGATTATACGATGGAGTTGATTGGCAGTCAGTTCAAGGTCACGGGGATTCCGGGGGCGAAGAGCAGTTGTGGGTGTGGGACGAGTTTTGATATTGCGGGTTGAAAGGAACTGATGAGCAGAAGGAAGACTTACGGGATGCATGTGAGTATGGTGGATGTTGCTTGATTTCAGCGCGGCGTTACTGGGATAAGGCCTGTGTCTGTCAAAGGCAAAGCATCAATGCCATTGAGCATTTTTTCAAAGCATCCAAAAAGCAACAGTCCAGCGTACTCTCACAAAGCATGGGTGCCGGCTATGGCTTCGTATTCTACGTTGTAAGATATCGCCACCAAAGTATGACACACGTAAGAATCTTTGGGAAGTATTTCCATTATGTTATGCTATCGAGCTATGGTACTGAACTGTCAATCGTCTGCCAGCGACCACGAGTAGTGCTTGGTTGAGCCCCTTTTGCTAAATCGAGCCCGCAGCCTCCGCATGCCTGCGCGTATCATGACACTGTCTACACCGCTTACCAATCACCTTGCCCGTCACTCCGTCCTTGACGTTGACCCACCGGCTGGTTTTCGTATGCGCGGGGTTGTCAATGCACACGAATTTGGTGTCGTCGTGCTGCTTATGGCACTGTGTGCACCGCTTCCCAATCACCGTGCCCGTCGCCTCATCCTTGACGTTATACCACCTGATAGTTGTCGTATGCTCGGGGTTGTCCATGCAAACGAACTTGTCCCTCCCGTGTCGACTATTGCATGACCAGCACCGCTTACCAATGAACTTGCCCGTCGCCTCATCTCGAACAGTGTACCACTGGGTAGAGGTGGTGTGCTCGGAGTTGTCCATGCAAACGAATCTAGTCCTTTCGTACTGACTGTTGCACGACCTGCATCGCTTGCCGATCACCTCGCCCGTCGCCTCATCTCGAACAGTGTGCCACTCCGTAGAGGTGGTGTGCTCGCCGTTATCCATGCAAACGACCTTAGTCCTCTCGTACTGACTGTTACATGCAATGCAGCGTCTGCCAATCACGTTGCCCTCCTCGTTCATCACATCGGTCCACCGGGAGGAAGTCATATGCTCAGGGTTGTCGTAGCAAACGAAAGCCGTTGCCCTGCTCTGGTGATGGCATGAGCTGCAGCGCTTGCCGATGACCCTGCCCTTCTCATCTCTCACCTTGGCCCACCAGTCGGAAGAAGTATGGTCCGGGTTATCGTAGCAATGGCGTGGCTGCTGTGGATCATCCTGCTCACAGAGATCATCCTGTTCGCGGAGATCGTCGTGTTCGTGGAGATTATCCTGTTCGTGGAGATCATCCTGTTCGTGGAGATCATCCTGTTCGCCCGGCGGGTCAAGCGCGGCAGCAGACGTGGCGATAATGTCCCATATAGCAACACTCTGCTCGTGGGTCCTCCCTTCCGCCTGTATGTCGACACGTAGCTGGCGTAATTGATCCAGTGTTGTTGCTTCATCTTGCCCGGCAGTGTGCAAGTGAGGGTCGACTGACGTCGCACGTGATTCTTCGAGGACCTGTCGTTGCCATTCTCGCAGCACAAGCTTACGTACCGCTTTGACTACAGTGTCGCGATGCGAAGCTCCGCTACCCCGACTAGCGACTACCCGTTGGTCGGCTTGGACTACTTGTTCGTGCGCAGTATCTAACTTGAGCGGTAGACCAGAGACCATCCGCGACGATCAGGGCGAGGCGAATTGATTAGCATCAGCGGAGTAGCGCCCGGATGGGCCTGCATATCGTCCACGTTCCTCATGTTCTTCATGTGGCGAAAATTGCGGTAGACTGTCTTCTTCCCGTCCTTGCCGACCATGCCCTCCGTACCCCACAGAGCAAGCTGCCCTGCGTAGGACAAGTAGTAGTAGTTGCCCCTCGTATCCTTGACTACGGCCGCGTTCCCCCAGGGAATGTACTTGCCCGGCTTGATGCCGTTGTACTGATCGAACTGTGGGAGCTGGCGCATCTTGTTCTTGGAGAAGCCCTTGTTACTGTCATCGTAGCCCAGGCCCAGGATGATCGCTAAGCCCTTGGAGCTGTAGTATTGCTCCTGGCCCTTGCCCTTGCCCGTGAGGATCTTCGGCGATGGCATACCGAAATTGTTCTTGTCCGCCATGTTGAATTCGAACTTGTCCTTGTTCGAATAGTCCTGCACGGATGGGAGCTTGCTGCCCAGGACATTGTCGAAATCATCCTGAATCGTCACCTTCAGCTTGCATCCCCTGACAAAGATGTACGTCTCGCCCGGACCACAGTCGTCCTCTACCGCCTGATCGCCCTCCTCTACCTTGATCTTCTTCCCACGCTTCCTGCCCCTGCCCTCTACTGAAGCCTCCTCTGCCGCATCCCGCGAAGGCTTGTCCGACTCTGCTGGAGTCGCGCGCGCATTGGAAGTCTTCTTGCCCTTGTCCGCATCGGCACTGTCGGATTCGATTGTAGGCTTGGCCTTGCGAGGCACAATCGCAGGTGCGACAGTCGCATCCTGCCCGGCTGCTTGCTGCTCAGTACTGCCGTTGTCGCTCGAGAGTCCGGTGTTCCCCTCTGTAGGCCGGGGAAGCGCGACATTCTGCCTGTCCGGCCTGATGCTGTTGTCGCGAAGAATGTCTCCGCCTGCTCCGGAGTGGGAACAAAGTTCTTGAAAGCGTTTCTGCTCTTTGGAGAGCTTGGGGGCGTCGTGACCTGCCCTGCGCGCGGGGAAGTAGCACGCTCGGTAGTAGGTACAGTATACTGCCCGGATTCGTGGCAGATTGGTCCGCCATGGCGCTTGAGTTGTTCGAAGTTCGTCGGAAAGTCTGTCTTGGTCGAGTATCTTGTCGTTACAATGGGAGGAGTAGTATGTAGTGGAAAGGAAGGTGCATGGAATAGTAGCTGCCTATGTATGCCTTTGGGCACGAGTATCACATGTTACATGTGCCTGCCATCACTGTTGCCCTTTTTACCTACCAAATTGTGTGTGTATAAATGGCTCTCGACCTCACTCTACCCGGCTTCGCCGCTCACTGGCAAGCCACTGCACAGTACAAACTTTACTCACTCCCCGCCTTCGTCTCGTTTCACACCCGTCCCTTAGTACACATCAGTTCTCACTTTTCGTCACTCACTGCAAGCTACGCACACATACTGCAAGCCAGACGATCGCCACAATGAGCGTCAAGACCGTCGAGACCAAGGCCTACCAGGACCAGAAGCCGGGAACGTAAGTTATCCCGACTTTCTTGCTTCCAAGCATTGTCGAACCGCGATGTATAACAAAGGGCAATTGCTGCTCGACTGCATGGTTGAAGCAGATCACCTCGACCATGGTAGACGGAGAGCAGGACGTGGGCAGGCCATGGCTAGCAGGACGCTGACAACGATCCACAGCTCCGGACTTCGCAAGAAGGTCAAGGTCTTCCAGCAAACCAACTACGCGGAGAACTTCGTTGCCTCAACCATTCAATCGATCCCCGAAGGTCCTGATGGCGCATACCTCGTCATTGGTGGTGATGGCCGATACTACAACCCCGAGGTTACCCAGATTATCGCAAAGATCGGAGCAGCATACGGTGTGAAGAAGCTATTGATCGGTCAAGATGGCATCATGTCCACACCCGCGGCAAGCCACCTCATCCGCATCAAGAAGGCAACAGGAGGTATCCTGCTCACAGCATCGCACAACCCGGGAGGACCGACTGAGGATTTCGGCATCAAGTACAACCTCGCAAACGGCGCCCCAGCACCCGAGAGCGTGACGAACAAGATCTACGACTTCTCGAAATCTATCACATCCTACAAGATTGCCGACATTCCCGAGATCGACCTTAAGACCATCGGCACAAAGACCTACGGTCCCCTCGAGGTCGAGATCGTCCACAGCACAAAGGACTACGTCGACATGCTGAAGGACATCTTCGACTTCAAGCTGATCAAAGACTTCCTGACCCAACACAGCGACTTCAAGGTCCTCTTTGACGCCCTAAGCGGTGTGACCGGAAACTACGGCAAAGACATTTTCGAGAAAGAGCTTGGCCTCAAGGACTCCTGCCAAAACTGCACCCCACTACCAGACTTTGGCGGCCACCACCCGGATCCCAACTTGGTCTACGCACACTCCCTTGTTGAGGCTGTCGATAAGAATGGCGTTCACTTTGGTGCCGCGTCCGACGGTGACGGCGACAGAAACATGATCTATGGCGCCAACTCCTTCGTCTCGCCCGGCGACTCCCTCGCAATCATCGCCCACCACGCCGACCTAATCCCCTACTTCAAGAAGCAAGGCGTCTACGGCCTCGCACGCAGCATGCCCACCTCCGGTGCCGTGGACCTGGTCGCCAAGAAAAAGGGCCTCCAGTCCTACGAAGTCCCGACCGGCTGGAAATTCTTCTGTGGTCTCTTCGACGCGGACAAGATGAATATCTGCGGCGAGGAGTCCTTCGGCACCGGCTCAAACCACATTCGCGAGAAGGATG
>KZ111143.1:1122989-1145654 GCA_002077045.2 Rachicladosporium sp. CCFEE 5018
CTGGGAATGCGATGTGCTCTGGAGATGTCAAGCAACCAGTCAAGCAAGTTCAGTCATGCTCAACTACGTTGACCCACCTGTAGCGCGCCATTGGACTGAGAGCGGTAGACTCACACATTGTCAAAGTACTCTTACTTCCGTCCTCAGATCTCTCACGGGCTATATGAGTCGAAGTCAAGTTTAGTATACTCCATCCTACTTCTGCATGTTCATTCTACTCTCCTCGCATCACACAATATGAAGATTGGACAACAGCAAGTCTCCGGTGGGTGCAAATGGCGAGCCAGCCCGGCGCCGGAATCACGCCGTGCCTCAGTATGCTCTGAGACCGGATCTACAACAACGGAGTGCACAGCTGCTTCCCTCGAGGAAGCAGTAGCCAGCCTGGCCCTCGCAGATGACTATGTGCCAGGTTCAAATCTGCTCGGAGCTCTTCACGCCGAACTCTTCAGCGAGATAATGTCTTTCGTATATGCGGAGACCCTTTTCGAGGTGCCTAGTGATTGGTATCGCTACTTTTGTCGACTCGGCAACCGCAAAGTCCTCTCGGCCGGAGACTGTCCAGAACAAAAGTCCCCGCTACTGGTGAACAAGCGTTTTGCAGCAGAGGGAACACAAGCTCTGTATCGGAACACGACGTTCTCCTTCTCTCAATCATCAAATGAATGCACGTTCCTCGACACGGTCGGCTCAGCCAATCTGGCGAATATCCGCAGCATCGAAGTCTGCTACCCAGGCAGCCATAGACAAAGAGAGGAAACGCGTCGCGCTCTCAAGCGGTTCACGGGCAGGTTCTCGAATCTCAGCAGACTGAGGGTCCATGTCCTGTCGGCTGTGGTCGGAGCTGACAGCACGTATTCGTATCACTTGCAACATGCGTTCGGCGGACAAAAGTATCTCCAGAGCCTGAGCTTGGAGCACTACTGGGGAGGAAAGCATGGCGCGCTCCATTGGACTTCGAGGAAACCATTCGCTCTCGGTGAAATCATAAAGATGCTGAGTAGTGGGTGTTATACTCTGACCAGGCGAAGCGACCAAAACAAGCTGCCGTACGACTTTGATCAAGCGGTCTTGGACAAAGCTGTAGCGTTACATGCTTCAAAGTACTCGCAATGCTGTGGCGACTATTGGGTACGGACGAATTCAGATGGGGAGGATGTAAGGTATGAGCTCGTTTTGGAGTCGCAGTTGACTTGCGAGGTTCATCAGGTACCGCTGAGCAGGGTAGGGCAGCTTCAGGCAGCGTTGGACAGAGCAAGACAGAGAAGAACAAACTGGAGATAACAAGGTGCTAATGAGGAGATATCTCATCATAGCCCTGCCGCAGGCGCTGCATGTTTGCGGACATCGCTGTGTTGCCATGCCTCGACAATGTCTGATGCAACATGTATCAAGTCCCTGGTCAGTCTCCGGCACGACTCATAGTGTGTATGTACCGTGGACATTTTGGCTGAGTGTGTTGGAGAATGCAGAACCCAAATCTGACATCTTTGATGCGGTTGCTGTGGGGTCTTGCGGCTCGAGGACAAGCTTTGTGGCGCTTTCTCAATCGCCGGGGAGACGCAATGCATCAGCTACAGTATAATCACATCCAAAAGCCTCGTGTTCTGGCATTAGTCCATAGTCAGAAGATGGCATCGCCACCTGATAGCGAATGAGCCATGTAAATGAATCCGACAGGAAAATCTAAGCCTCAAGGAGCGAGAGAGATTGTTCATGTTGAAAGTACGTAGATCGTCCGGAAGTCTGTGCGCCAGGAATAGCGACAGGGACCGTGCCCCCTGCAGCAGTGCTGTGTTGACCATCACTGCAGGAAAGTCGTCGTAGTACGCCTCACCATTGCCACCACGCCCACCACATGGACTAACACGCTCGCTTCAACACCATCTCTCGTTACCGGTGTGATCTCCTGAGGTACTGAAGGAGAAGCCGGACTGCATTATCGGTGAGAAGTGGCAAGAGGAGACGCGCGCTACACGCCGGCTCTGCCGCAATTTGCGTGCAGTCAGACTTGGGAGTAAGAGGACGGAGAAACACAGCACACACATTCCACAAGCATGCGGACATCAACGATACTAGCAGCAGCGACGGCGTTCGCTGCTGCCTCGTCAGCATGGCCCTGGGACAAGCGAGAACCCGCCGAGGCTCTCCGACGAGATCCAGAGCCAGAGCTTGTTGAGCGACAGGACGCAGGCACAAAGACGAGCTTCAACCTCTCCTTCTCCACGACTCCGACCGACACACCACAAAGCTCCACCGCCGATCCCACCAACACCGACAACACCGAGACCCTCCCGCCCCTCACCTCCACAGGCGGAGACTCAACCGCGACAAACACAGCCGGCTCCAGTGAAACGACAGGAGGCAGCTCCGGCTCCTCAGGCACAGGCACAGCGCGCCAGACAGGCACAGCAACCGGCACCAACCGCCGCACCGGCACGCAAACCACAAACACAGCCGTAACCTCCTACGACCCGCGCCTCCCCGCCGGCGGCGTCAGCATGATAACCCCCAATGCCATGTCCCCCGCCTCCTACTACAAAATCGCCGACTACATAACCTTCGCCTGGAACTACACCTCCCTCTCCGCAACCCCCTCATACATAGACATCCTCGCCTCCTGCTCCGCGAACCAAGCCACCTACACCATCAGCATGAACCAAACCTTTCAACCCACCCAAACCATACTGTGGGACACGGGCGCGTATCAGAGCAATGCTACGATCCCGCTGCTGACGGAGAAGTACACGTTGATCATACATGATGCGGCGAAGGATGTGACTGCGGCGCCGGCGGCGGGGTATTTGGGCACGTATAGTCAGTTTACGTTTGGGATGTATAGTCCGCAGGCCTATACGCCGCTGAGTGATTTCGTGTGCGCGACTTGTAATGGTGTTAGTACGCTAGAGAGGCAGACTTGGGCTGTCTTGCTGGGGGTGGTGGGAGTCACGGTGCTGAGCTTTGGGTGGTTCGCTGGGGTTGCTGGGGTATTCTGAGAAGGTGGTCGCAAACTAGAATTCTTGGTACACGGCAAAACTTGTATACTTGGATCGACGAAGGCAAGAAGCCGATGGGCGAATTGGCGTCAAGGACGAAAACTCTGGCTTCTGGCGTTCTAGGCGATGCGGTAAAATGGGAGGCTACTTGTATCTGGCTGTGTCAATGTACGGGGCATTGAGATAGTTTGAGTAAACATAATGACTATATGTATGTCCATCTATCGCTGCCTGCCCTACGTAGCATGGTGACCTTGGTTGGTGTCACTCGTCAGTCCAGTTCAACCTGCACCAGTGAACGACTGTCAGTGTTCAAGCTTAGCTTCAAAGCGCGGAAGAGGTGAGAGGAATGTACTTGCACGCCACGAATTTGGTCCAAGTCACATTATACACGTACTGCTATTCTACATACCCCCCCTGGCGCCGACTTTCCTCATATCGTCTTGAGTGATCGACATGCGCCTCCCAATGCAAGTTTTCTAGCATACAGCAGTCCTCTTTCATTGCCTCCAAATCTTCCCCCAAGAAAAACGACCGTCCCTGTACGCCGAATGAACCCAGACTTTCTATCCTCCCCATCGACCGCTTCATCTCCTCCGCTGATGTGTATCTCGCCGCTGCATCGCTCCCCTTGCAAGACCCTGCTTCTTCAATCTGAAAGCCCGTGCAGCAGCTTTCTAAGCACTCCCCACCCTCTCCTGATGCTGCACAAGCGTCATCAACATATTCTCCACCTGCCCATGCGCCTTCACCCACGGCATGCCCCAAACATCATAACTAGGATTCTTGATAACCTCCAGCATAGTCACCAACAAGCCCCAAGGATGCGGCCGAGCCATACTCAGTCTGTTGACAAACACGCCTAGCATTGCCTGGCGCAAGTCCTCACTCCCGGCGCTGAAGAAATGCACCATGGCGGTGCTGAAGTACTGCGTGTGGCCGTTGACGTAGCGGAGCTGGTTGGTCAGGGCGCAGAGGAGGTGGAAGCGTAGCTCCGGGCGGGAGAGGGTCAGGAGGCGGTCTAGGAGGCGAGCTGGAGGCGAGGCGGCGGAGAAGACGGTGCTGGCTTTTGTTGCGACGACGGCGAGATGGAGGATAAGAACGTTGATGGTGTGCGTGTCGATTGGCTTGGTCGGCCTGTCGACGAATGCCAGGATGGTGCGAACGTCGACATCGGAGCCTTCGAGCGCCTTCTCCAGATGTGTGGAGAGGCGAGCATCTTGCAGGATCTTGGCGTGATCGGTGTGCACTGCAGGCAGCTGCCGAACCTGGTCCAGTCGATTGATCTTCAGGCCGCGCTCGAACGGATCGGGCTGTTCGCTCATCACCACTTGAGTCGCCGCACTATTGACGAGATTGTGCAACTGCGAGACTCTCTCAGGGATCATCGCGTTGAGGACTGCGTGATTCTCGATCAAAAACTCCGGGTAGTCACGGTGCAACATAAGCATCAGCCGGCAGATACCCGGGTACAGCATCCTAAGCGACCCATTGCTCTCGCCCTCGTTCGCAGCAAGCCCGAAGAACCTGAACAGTGCTCCCAGAATGCGCAAGAAGGCGTCCCAAGTCCCCGTCCGGCGGCCAGAGGGCTGCAGCATCATCGGCAGGAACAATCGTTGCGACACCAGTGTCAGCCAACTGAATGCAAAGCCCTCGAAGTGCTTCGGCTGCAAAGCCTCGAAAGTCATCGCAAAGCTCGAGAGGATCTCAGCACGCTCTGAGTCACTGAGTCGGTGGCGGATGTCGTGCATGCTGCATAGCAGCGAGCTGAAGAGGCGGAAGTAGACTCTAGCTGGGAACCGCTCCTGTAGCTTCGCGTACTCGCTCGCAAAGACCATGAAGATCAGGCGCATGATTGAGGCGAACAGTCGGGTGGGCGGAGCTCGCTCTGAGTCGTCCGAGCTCTGTTGTACAACCAGCACAGCGATCAGCTGCGCCAGCGCATCGACCTGCAAGTATGGCCCGTCGCTGGTAGGGAAAGGCAGCGACAGGGCGCGCTCATGAGCGTTGGTGGCCAATTCGATGCAACAGCGGAAGAACTTGATGGCTTCATCCTCAGTATCAAGAATATGCTGCGCATGCAGCTGCTGGGCAAACGCGATGGTAGCACGTTGCGGCGATCTCTTGCGCTGTAGATGGATCCATTCCTCGAAGATGTACTCCAGTTGATCCTGCTTCTCTGACAGTGGCGGGCTGGGCAGGCCGTTCGGCTGATCGGTCGGCAGCTGTAGCTTTGACATGATCTCACGCCCAGCGACCAGATCTGGCTCTTGCGCAAGCCAGTCGCTCAGCGCCTCGTAAGACTGCGTGAAGTCCGAGCGGAAGGCACGTACTGTGCTGTTGCCAAGAATGACCTCGGATACAAACTCGCTCAAGAAAGGTAGGGCTGCCACGCGCTTCTGTCTCAATGCCTTCGCGGTAAGCATGTCAATCTGGTCGACGTCCATAAGTCGCTCCGAGACCATGACAACAGTCACCGGTGCATTGAAGATCCGATCATCCTCTTGCATGGCGAGATGCGAAGTAATGTAGCGCATAGTATGCACCGACATACGGCACAGACTAGTCAGGAACCTGACCAAGACCTCAGTCTCGAGTCGCTTTCCAGGGAAGTGGTACACGCGGCCCAGTATCTCCTGAGCGGTGGCGATTATGAGATCCTCTTTGCCTGGCGTCACGTCGATGACGTTCACCAGCTGCTCAAACAGTCTGCGCACGGTCGAGTCGCTGGCAATCTCGGAAATGTGCTGCTCGCTAGCCTCACGACACGCTTGTTGCAGGTTGTCCAGCATGTTCCTGATTGTCTGACCGATGGACTCTGCGTAACCGTTCATGCCGTGCTGGCCTGCTGGGCCTTGTGCTGCGAGCTGCTGCATCCGCTGTTGTGGCACAGCGCGTGGGACGGCGTGCATGTCGGCAGGTGTCTGCAAATTCGATAGGTAGCTCGTATCGGAGACAATATTCTCGAGCTGCCGGCTTGCATCGGCGACGCCGCTGCTGATAGCCTGTGCAGAAGCCACAGCCGTGCCTTTGACGCGGCCAAAGTCCTGATAGATGCCATACTGCTGTTCATTGAGACCACCAAGCTGCTGACTGAACGGCTCTGGGATGAGCTGCGACCATCGCGTGATCGGAGGGTTGTTGTACGGCTCATTCGGTCGCTGTTCGTTGTGGTGACGCCGGATCTCGACGGCCTGCTGCAGCTGCGCATCTGCCTCTGACAGCGAGTGCTCTTCAGCTGCCTGCTCGACAAGACTGCACACCGTGTCAATGTTGTCGTTCACGAACATCAAGATCTGACCTTCCGGCAGTTGGACGGGCAGGCTAGTCGATGCCAACATGCGGATGTTGTTCATTATGCTCATTCGGAGTGGCTCCTTGCAAGTCACGAGTGCAAGACTCCCAGACAAGCTCCTACCCATAGTATGGGCGGCGGTCCGCAGCTTCTCCACGTCGCTCTCGACAGCAAAGTCCTTCTGGATGAGCTCAGCGGTCGCAATAGCCGCAATGGTCACCGAACGTTCCACGACTGGTGCAATGATCTCGTAGATCGCCTGCTGTGCCGCATTGATGAATATGGTGCGAAGCTGCGGTTGCGTCACATTGCCAGCAGCCTGCGGGATCTGTAGCACGTTACCCAGGTCCGGCAGAGCTGCTATGACTGCCTCTGGAGTGAAGCGCTCGCTTGCGGCCCTCTTGGACAGGCCCATAAGATGCATCTCACCGAAGCCGTCAGGCCCACCTTCGGGTACGTACTGCTGAAGCATATTCATCTCGTGCAGTGGTGGCCTCGAGCTGATCACATCGAGAGGTGTGATCTTATTGATGTCGAGACTAAGCTCCTTGCACAAGACCTCGATCTCGAACTTCTGATTGAGCTTGAGTTCCGGCATGTAGTATAGCTCAGCAAGAAAGCCGAGCAGCTCCATCAACCATGGATTCGGCGGCTGAAAGATGCTCGACTTGGCCGCATGCACAAGAACCTTGCATGTGAACGGGATGGCGATGATGAGTCGCTGGCTGTCGTAGGCTTCCAGAAGTAGGTCCTTCACAGAAAGGTTACGGTGCAGTATCGGCAGATTGCGAGCGAGTGTGAGTGACCCAAGCCAGCCTGCGAGGCTCTTGAGGCTGGTGCGTTCTTGCGGCGAGTCCATTGTCGTTTGTGCGTTAAGCATCTTAGCGCAGCTGAGATACGTCTCGCGCAAGACCTCGGTCCAAAGCGCCTTTTGATCAAAATTCTCGAGAAGCTGCAAGTATAGCGCTTGGTAGTTGGGCTGCGACTTAGCCAGCTCTTCGACCAAGTAGTGCGCAAACCACGGGTGATGCCTTTGCTCGAGTGCGCCTTGCAGATCCTTGAACTTCTCTTCAAGGTTTCTCTTAGACATGTTATTGAGCACAAAGATGACCTTGTCAGACACATCATCATCAGGTGTTTCATAGATGTCTTGTCGATGTGGCTGGTCTACACCAATGCTCGTGAAGTTCGAGATGGGCGCGTCGACTGGGAAGTCCTCGTCCAATGTACCGTTGGGCAGTCCGTTGACTGCATCGCCGTTCATGCTGCCAATATCTTGCCGCAATTCAGCCATGACTCTCTCAGCAGCTGCGCTGACTTGCGTATCGGCCAAGCTGTCGATCAACAGCACACGCTGCGCGAGCTCTGGCCAGTCGGAGAAGCGGTCCATGAAGTGCAGTAGTGCCTGCATGCCGAATTTCCACATCGAGTCTTCGTTAGTATACAGTGTCACAGCATCGAACACCATCTGCAGCGCGATCCTCAGGCTGAAGCCAGACAGTACCTCATACTTGATCAGGCCGCCAAACAGTACTGCAGTGGTCGCAAGCGCCTCATTTGGGTACTCGCCGAAACAGTTATACTCATCGAAAAGTCCGTGGATCATACCCACGAACAAATCCTGATTGGCAGGGTCGCTCGATTGTTTGAGGCGTTTGAGCTCTTCAATTACATCATTTGCATCAACGCCGTTGCCATACATCTTCTTGTATTGCTCTTCCATTTGAGCAACGACATCATGGGGTAGCGTGTTACCCGACGCATTGTTCGCCAGAATGATGGCGTCCAGCTTCTCGTCCTCTCCAAAATTGATGAGTCTTGGGTAAGGCTGGATAGCAAGGCGGACAGTTGGAATGAGCTCCTCTTCAGATATCACATCCTGTATCATAGACAGAAGCTTGTGCACCGATTTGAGCTGTATTGATGGCATCGGTGCTGGAGGTTGTGCTGGAGATCCATCCTCATTCACCTCCAGCGGCCGTTGCACTATCGATTCGTACTCGATCTTGTTGCGGAGGAAGTTAACGATCGCACTTGCAAACGCGGGAACACCCATATTGCTGACGTGTTGTTGTGCGAAGTCGTCAAGGTCGCACGTTCCCTTACCATGCGCGTACATCGCCAGTTCAAGGACGAAGGTGCTTTGAATAGTAAGCAGAACTTCCAACCATCCGTGTTCCATGGCGTGCTCGTAGATGATGCTGATAAGGTTGTTGTCCTGCGTGTAGAATTCCACCATCCTTGTGGCGACCCACTGTTTCTCGATGCGCCACAGAGCATTCATGACGAAGTCGTAGTTCTCGTGCTGCTTGAGGAGAAAGGGGAAGAAAAGCTGCTTCAACGCCTGATCCTGCAGCTGTCCCCAAGGTTTTGGCACAGCGGCGGCAGCACAGACAAACGTAGTCATGTTCGGGTTGATGAGCGTTTCCGGGATTGACATCTGCTGTGCTCGATTGTAGCTTTCCTGCGACTGAAATATCATGGTGAACAGTGCCGCAGTCGCGTCCATTGACACAAGTGGATGTTTCACTGCCTTCTCAGCAAACTCTCTGACGCTGGCAGAGGCGCCTTGAAAGTCATCGAGAGTGAAGCTCTGGCGCAGGTTGGGGATTTGACTGACATCCAGTTCGTCTGGTGTGGTCGAAAGGAACGCCACGACAAAGCTGAGTTGAGTATCCGGCGCATTCCATGCACCACCCCAAAGGTTTTGGATGTCGAAGTTCGTGTACTCTCGGGCGAGTGGCAGGAGCGCATTGTACATGACCAAGAATTGCTTCTTCGTGACACTTAGCTTGTTGACATCGAAGCCTTGCACAACGTCTGCCCAGTCGATCTTCGCGCCTGCGCGGTGCTGTCTGATCGCTTGTACGAACACGCCAAGGTCATACGCTTCTCCGTTCTCAGCGATCGCCATGAACAGCAGGGCCATAGCTATCGGCCGATAAGCTATGTCCTGCGTTGGCACGCCTGCCAGCACATCTCTACATGCCTCCAGCGTCGCCGTACATTCTGGACCCGCTCGTTGTATTTGCCGCGCGAGTCTTCCATCTGATGATTCCAGTAGTTCCATCAGTGCGATCGCTGATTCCACCGACGTTGGAGGTCTCTTCTTCAAATCACTGTATCTGCCAAGTGTCGCGTACTTCAGGTTTTCGCGCTGCTCTTCTCCCCAGATCCTCGGAGGATCCTGTACCAACCTGTCTACGATCGATGCGATCACGTCGTCGCTGACGTTCGTGTTGGTGCTCGATGGTTGTTTCAGTGCCACTGCAGAAAGAAACGATGAGAAGTTCGACGTGAGTATCGCGTCACCTGATTGCACATTAGCCTTTAGTCCACTTGTGAAACACTTCTCGGGCTGGTTTGCTCAATAGAGCACACAATAGCAGCAGACTCACCCTTTGCGCGTAGCTCTGACTTTGCCGCCTTCCGACAAGACAACGCCAGGGCGACCTTTGCTATCGGACTCAACCGGAAATGATCCACTAGACCTTGCAGGTCAAGATCCCGGAATACGTCGCCGTCGCTCGTGTCCAACGCCTCAGCTATTTTGACAGCCTGTTGCGGATCTTGCGATAGCTTCTGCAACTCTTGAACTAGTAATTGGTAGTTCCCCGCTGCAGCGCCATCAGCCGGCTGCCGAAACGCGTTCGGGAACACGACCCCCGCATTGCTTTGCAGCAGTCGGCGGAAGTACTGCGGGTACACCTCCATGTTCTCCTCCACCAGGCGGCGGATCTTAGCCGCCTGCGCTTGCCAGCGTTCGCTCTCGCCGCCGTCGTCTTTGATGGTGCGAAGGAGGATGTCCAGCTGTGTCACCACAAGCCCCTTCAGCTGGTTAGGGGAGGAGGCAGTGGCTGAATGTGGTCCCGTCGAGGATGTCGGTGAGACGGCCGTAGATAACGAGACCGAGGGCGAGTGTCGAGTGAAGCGGACCACGCCGCCGGGGGAGTTGCTGCCAAGTGGGGAAGTTATGCGTTGAGCACGTGAAGGACTATCGGCGGTGGTTGATGGTCGCGAGGATGTCCCGGATGTTGATATAGGGGCCGGACCGCCGCGTTGTAGCTGTCGTATTGCAGTGCCTGACCAGGGCGTCTGCGGTTGTGCTGGCGGTGGTCTTGTGCCTCGTGCGCCGGGTGTGGAGTTGATGGGCAGGGAGTGATCCTGGGAGGAATTGGAGAGGCGGTCGCTCATCGGTGCGACGCGGCGCACATTGGAGCGGCGCTACGTGAGCCGGGTGTGAAGTGATAAGGGAAGAATAAGGGTGAGGGGAGTGGGTGCGGAAGTGTGGTCGTTCACAGTGAGGTTCGCACACCTGGAAGTCAAGCTGGACGGGACTTGGCGCGGGACTCGAGTCAGTTGAGGACAGGAGCGACCTCCAACAATGAGATGAGGGAAGCTACTACACGTATATTTCCCAAGGGAGGATACTCTCTGCAACCATTCGGAATCGTATAGAGCTGCTCTCGACATAAGCAGGCATACTATTCACCCACAGCACACTGGTGAGAGTCTGACTGTACTCGTGCCACCTAGATAACTAACGGAATACCCTCACGCTCCATGCCATCATCGCTGCCGTTCGTGTCCAAGGTCGTAGATCAATGTGCCAGACCCGCATAGAGGAACGAATCCGGCGCTATCTCATTGTGGCCTTCACAGCGAGAGTTTTCGCCACGCAGAAAAGTGAGGCTCCTGCATGCAGCCAGACGAGCTATCAGCTGTGCAGCAACTCTCGTTGCTACTCAATCTGGGCGCCTTTCGCGGCACACAGCCTCCGAGTGACCTCCATCATCGGGCTCTTCTTCTCCTGTAAGTAGTTCGACAGAACCACACCATCGATCTCCATTATCTTGAAGAAGTCTCGAGCCAATCCATGCAGCGCTAGCTGGTGCAAGCTACTGCGCTCCTCCGTGCCCCATGCATCGCACCCCCGACTCCCGACCTCGACACCCATCAACGCTGGCCCTGACAGAGCACCCATGCGGCGCAGCTTCTTCATGCAGTCAGCTTGCAGATCCGGCATTCGGAACCACGAAGCGGCGCGGTATGCCAGACTGATAGTCTTCGCATGATCAATGACAAGCTCGATGTCGTCGCCTTCCTCGAAGTCTGTGGCTTCAGGCAGGTGGCGGAGCTTTGGAGCGAAAGCGCCAACGGCAAGATAATCTGCGACTGCCTTGAACTCCTTTGCACTGATCTGCGGCATGGTCATAGTGAGTGGCAAATAATCTCCGTAGTCCAGGGATGGGTAGAGACAGTTCTTCAGTGTGGGCACGCGCTCGACACCGACCTTCGAGACCAATATTGGCAGAGCGCGTCTGCCCACCACTGCGATGTATTCGTAATCGGTAGCTTCGTCTCTGAGAGCTACGATGTCCTCGTGCGTGGGGAAGTGGTAGGATAAGGGTCCTTCGCCAGCTGTGAGTGCGTCCATTTGAGCTTGCGAGAGCTTTCTCTTAGGCTCCCTGCAAGCATCAAGCGAAGGTGATGCTGAACGCTTGCGCGCAGTTATCTTTGGCCTAGTCTCCGAGTGACGCGAGCGACTCGAGTTCGTCGGTGAAGTGCTGGTCGAGCGCGACTGGCGTGAAAAAAGCATCGGAGCTGCGACTTTCTCCTGATCAATGTAGTTATGCCAGAAGTTGGCATCCTTCAGCATTGGCGCATCCTGCCTGAAAGCTATGCGGCGTTTCTCCTCATGAGCTGCGAGTGACGAGCCCTCGTAATACGAAGTCAATCTAGTAACAGCAGCGTAGTTCATGTTCGGATTGTACGTTCGCAGATTCGCTGGGCTGACCCAGCAGCTGACTTCCGTCAGTGTTGCCCCTGTCCAAGCCCTCAAATAGTGCAGACTTACTACTGGCGATAGCCAAGTACAATGACGGCCACTTGATGCTTCTCTTGTCGCCTCTCGAGCTCACGATCCGGCATGCATTCTTCATAGCAGACCACGACTGGCCAGACTTGACCGTTGAGCTTGATCACGTAGGTTTGATCCAATTGGGGGTCTAACTTCGTCATCGTAGCTTCGTGTCGTGTGAATCTGTGAGGTAGAGGTGCTGTTTGTATGGACGAGAAAAGGAAGTCTTAGTACCTTTGGAGGAGAGTTACGTCTAGTCCCATGAGGAACACATGTGATTCTGCCCATGTGCAATCACGTGCGTTTTGTGAAGTCATCTGCAAAGTGAGTGAGCTCTTGCACTGATGTAGTAGCACTATAAGTACATCGGCTTTCGCTGATGGCATGATTCAATCCGGAGCATGAGATCAGACGTTCTCACCGGAACGACATATTGGGCGCCTGCACCATTGAGTAAAGCGTGGCTCGACTCTCTCATCTCGACAGTGATGGACACGGTGCTCACACAAAGCAGCCGAAGTGGGCTCTGCAGAGTGATGTGTGCTAATCGCCTAAAGTGGACGCACTCCAGTCTGGACCTCAAGTGTGGCGTAACGCCTGAGAATGGTTCGATGAACAACACTCTATACCAGAGGCCGGAAGGTAGTGTTGTCAAGTCAGGATTCATCGCGGTGAAGCTCGGACGGAGAGTAAGACAGATGAAGTCTAACAACAGGGATTCGGCATGGCCCGACCCTAGCGTGGCAACATCTCCTCTAAATGTTGTAGACACGTTGAATTGTATATATATCCTGCGCAGGTCAGCTTCAACTTCGTGACCTCACGTCGCTACTCAAAGCAAATAAGGAATCGCGAATTCAAGCGTGTGCAGCGAGTCTCTTGAGCTGCAGAAATACGCTCCTCCCAGCGAACAGTCAGATCCAATTTACCACTTGCTAACTCGACAACACCATCGCGATGTTCGGCTCACTCGCCAACATGCAGCCCCGGCAGCTGGCCGCCCAAGTCCTCCAGTTTGCCCTCGTGCTCTCGACCGCATTCATGCTCTGGAAAGGTCTCTCAGTTGTGACAGACTCCGGATCACCAATCGTTGTCGTACTCTCCGGCAGCATGGAGCCAGCTTTTCAGCGAGGAGACCTGTTAGTCCTGTGGAATCGACGGCAAGAGACACAAGTGGGCGAGGTTGTCGTGTATAATGTGCGGGATAAGGACATCCCGATCGTGCACAGAGTGATAAGGAGATTTGGGGGAGGGTAAGCTTCACAGGTCTCAGCATGACTAGGCGAGGTACGTTGCTGACTGGAGAGCAGATCAAAGCCACTACAGCTCTTGACGAAGGGCGATAACAACGCTGCGGATGACACGGAGCTCTACGCCCGCGGACAAAGCTTCCTCGACCGTAAGAAAGATGTCGTGGGCAGTGTTGCCGGCTACGTCCCCTACGTTGGCTATGTCACGATTCTACTGAGCGAGTACCCATGGCTGAAGACTGCCATGCTCGTGTTCATGGCGCTGACGGTTGTGCTGCAGCGCGAGTGAGGCTTTGGCTCGGAAGCGGCATGCGTACTTGGACGCCTGTGTAAGAGGCAGGTACGAACGCTGAAAGTCTCAAAGCTTTGCTTCCTCCCGCAATTTCCGCCTCACGACCATCATGGCTTTTCCGAGTCGGTTCTCGCCCCAATCATGTCGATTCTCGGTCGCATTGTCAGCGTGGTAGCCGACGCCCCAAATCCTGTCACTTGGCGATGACTGGAATTATCGTGTCAGCAACAGTAGCAGACGGAACAATGGCGACATTAACGCACTTCGACGAGTTCGCGTTCGCCAGTCGCAAGTAGCAGCTTGGCCATTTCAGCGCTCGACTTGCCCATGGTGAACTTGTGGTAATTGCCCTCCTCGACAATGCGACTCTTGTCTGACTAGGCGTCAGTCACTGGTAAGTCTCTGAGACAGGGGGATCTCACGCTCGTCCCACTTTGGTCTATTGAAGCCTGTGGCCTAAATGAAGGTCAGCTCGACGTTCAGTGGACCGAGATGTCTGTCAAACCGACCTTGCGGCCAAGAGCCTGATGCTCCGCAGGGACGGTCGTCTGCATCATCTTGCTTGCAGATTCCTTGGTGATACGTTAACCGGAGGGCCAGCGGTATGGTGGTAATAAGTCACATACCTCATCGCCAAACAACTTCGCTTTTTGTATCATCATCCACATCTCCGTATGCGCGTAAAGCACCCCGTCCACCTCAAACGGACACTCGTACCACTGTGACATGAACCCATATGGTTCCTCGAACTCTCTCCAGAAATAGACGGGACCCAGTGATGGATCATCTGTGATGGTGGTAGTCGCCATTATGATGAATCGTGCAAACGCTGGTCTGGCGATGAACGAGCAGGCTGGTTCTTGTGCAATTAGTTGACCAATTCGGTGATCTGGTCTGCGTAATGTGCTAGGTGTATATCCTAGTGCTGCAGTGACTGCTATGATCAAGGTTCAATTGCCCGTACAAGACATACCGACAAGAACGTCACTTCCTCTCGGCTTACCGGGCCGAAGTGGGAAGGCCACATTTGTCGATCGACCGACGTACTACTACCATTTCGTACAAGCCGTGAAGCTACGAACTCGCTCTTGCACTTGGTAGCGATATTGCTGATCGCTATAAGAACATCAGGGCGCCCGTCGGAGAGGTAGGTGCACGTCCTCTTGTACACATCTTACAACGACTCCAGCCATGGCATCTACCTGGGAGACTCTCAATGCCCCATCCTCCGTTCTACCCAAGGATCCCTCGGCACCGTTCACCCTCACGACCCCTCCCAAAACAGACATCTGGCGCCACCCGACCCTGAACTCCTTCAACGCCCCCGCCGTAGGCCGTCGCGTCCCCTTCAAACACTTCACCTCGATCAAAACCACCGTCTCCGGCCCTTGGAGAACGCAATTCGATCAAGGCGGCCTCTTCCTAGTCTTCCTACCCTCTCCATCCAGCGAGCCCTCCAAATCCCAATGGGTCAAAGCCGGCATCGAGTTCTTCAACGGCGAGGCAAAGCTGGGCGTTGTAGGGACTGACAAGTACTCGGACTGGAGTCTTTGTCCGATGTTTGAGAAGGGTCAGAGTGCGACGTTCGAGGCTGTGAAGGACGGGGAGACGTTGTGGGTTTATGTTGTTGTGGGTGGGAAGCGGGAGGCGTTGAGGGAGGTGAAGTGGGCTGAGATGGAGAGGGAGGGGGAGATTTGGGTAGGGGTGTATGCTGCTAAGCCGACGGCTGAGGAGGGTGATGCGGAGAAGGGGTTGGAGGTGAGGTTTGAGGGGGTGGAGGTCGTGACTGGTGATGGGAAGTGAGGCGAGGGTGCCCACCTTAATTGTGCAGTATAATAGATTGTCTCGGACGTAGCGGTAGACTGAGGCCATGTGAGATGGGCAGATGGCGAGTTGTGGACATCGCTGTTCATCTGCCCCTCGGAAGTCCATATCTGATCTGCGCCTTCATGTAGCCACGTGACAGCCATGGCCGGCTCATGAAAGGGGTGCTCAGATGCCCGGCTGTCTCGCTCAGTTCTCGCTCAGTTGCGTGCCACCATCATCCCATGAGCGCCGTAGAGGTCGCCAAAGTCGCTGAAAGCTGCGCTGACTCGTTTGCCAATATTTGCGATAGCTGTGATGACTCCATCACCAGCTGCGTGTAGTAGTAATGAGGGTTGATGTCATAGACGAGACCATAGCCGAATTTGAGATGGAGGATGTTGTCTGAACCTCGTGACTGCTTGCTGAGATACGCGATTGCGTGCTTGTGCGTGGAGGAAACGGAGGCGGGTTGAGTAGCGGCGAAGTGAACGGCGTGATGGTCGGCGGAGGAGAATCCCAGTCATTGACAGCAGTAGCGTTTGCAGCTGACGACTCCGTGGCGAGGACTAACGGCAGCAACAGGATGCTTGTGATAATACGCAGGTGCGCAGTGAGCCCCATCGCGCCCATGGAGCGTGATCGATTGATGGCGATGAGCTGGCGTGTCTCTCTTTCTGATCTTGATGGCGAGTGTGTTCGCAGCTTCTGCTACAGCAGACCTGCGCTGTTACTTATGAGTGAACTTCTTCGAGCCTTCACTGGCGCACCATCGTTACACAACCCCTTGACTGACGGCTGAAAGAAGCTTCGCACCGACGCTTGTGTCACGTGTGAGCAACGTGCCATCACGCACGCCGTGTCAGCCGACAAGACGTAGCGACGTCGCACCCAATCAGTAATAATAGCCCAATATTGCAGTTGAGGGTGCTTCCACGCAAGACTAATGGCATGCTGCCGCGAGTCTTCGCTTCCTCACGCCAGCGGTGTCGTGGTCTTAGCACCTTGATATCTGCTTCCAGTGACTGGAAGATTGCGACGAAGTAGTTCCTCCTCGATGACCTTCCAGCGACCAACGTCTTTCTCTTTGTCGATGGGTGTACGACGCCTGCTGTACACGGTGACATTGGGCACGCTGACCTTCACCTTGATGAGCTCTCTCGTCTGCGCTAGCTTCTTTGGTGCCGGCTTGGTGATGTAGGCATGGTACAGGTCGATTGGCGTGCTAGCTGAGGACACCACAGCATCGGGGAGCCGGTGGCTCGTCAGCTGGAAGACTCGCTTTAGGATCTAGGTAGGGTCAGCGTCGTGAGACTTAAGTCGTCACTTTTGGACTAGGAGAGGCCTTACTGTCAGCTTGACCTCGGGATCTGTCAACTTGAACGCAGGGAGATCAAGACTGCCTCCCGCGCTTGTCCTTTCAGATACCGTCTTGATATCCTGCATCCGCTGCTTCGCTTGGGCATCAAGAGCCGCCATGTCAACAACTTCTTCCCCAGCAGGCTGCTCGTTCTCAAGACTAGCGATAATGTCGTCTGAGGAAGCTTCCACTACCTCTCGAGCCTCCTCGATCGCCTCGGTCGTTTCCTCTGACTCCACTATCGTTGGCACGCCCAGTCCCAGGGTTTCTACAATGAGGTCCCGATCTCCCGTCCCTACGAACTTCATTGAAAGCTTGCCATCCGTCTGGTCAAACGTGACACCGACAGTGCGTGTCCAGTGGTCCGGGTCCACTTCTCGGTCAGCAGTCAATAAGTCCAGATCTAGCGATGCTTGCTTGGCTACCATAACCTCTACTAGCACATGGCGCAGCAGATTGCTCCATCCCGCATTGGTCAGTTCCGTCTTCCTCCTTGGGTTGAAACTGCAGCTCGTTAGATAAGATGAATTGTGAAGTGTACAGCAAGGCCGGTGCTCACGCAATGTACTGCTCGCCACCATCTCGTCGGTCTCTCACCCACTGCTCCCCACCAATCATCTCCAGACCTGCCCAGTCGGAGGACTGCTTGTAGTCCTTGTTGATACTCGGGTCCACTACCGCTGCCCGCTGCCACTCTCTGCCCTTGTCGTCAACCCATTGCTCGTAGTCGACCGATCCCGTGGCCACAGTCTCCTCAGCTCGCTTCCTAGTGGCATCCTCGCGCTTCTTCGAGGCCTCGCGGGACTTTTCGTCGCCGAAGATGGACTTCGTTAGACGCTTGAAGAAGGGCAGTTGCTCCTCGTGTGACCGGCGGGAGACTGAGAATTGTCGTTGGCTCTGAGCGCGGCAGGCGAGGCATACATAGCCAGATGTTGCTGGCTGCACCGCCGAGCGAAGGGCCTGCTGGGTTACTGAAAGTCGAGGCATAGCAGGGTGTAGCAAGAAACAGTCCACTATTACCATCTGCTCAGACATTCATGGCTCTTGATGCAGCTCGGGAGTCCGCTGTTCGCTCGATCAGGCTAGCGCGATATACGCGCGAGTCAGATGAAACCCTCGAGTATCCAGCTTGGTTCATGATGTTGCACAAGAACTTCCTCACTTCAATTTCACCACTTGACCATACATCGCACACGATATCGCATGGACGTGTCTCGGCGAACCAGAAGCATGAACAACATCTTGCAATATGCTCACGAGATCATGTGCGACGAGACGCGATGAACTTCCAGGCCGATTTTCAATTGCTTGGCTGGTCGTAAACGCGCCGGCTATCGATGGACCGCAATCCTGCAGCAGAAGCCCATTGCAACACAGACTGTGATTCATCTCGCTTCGATGTTATTCACCGGTTCATGTAGCCAAGACTGCTCATGCAGACCGGCCGCCCTGGTGCAGTCAAGCTAGTCGAAGAGGATTCCAAGCGGTCTTGGTATGACATAATCAGCGAAGTGTGGATATCGCTAATGCAAGCCATGGACGGGACGTTCACCTTGTCGTGCTGCATGATGGTGAGTCTGTCTTTCTGTTAAAGTTGCTTTCATTTTTTCTCTCGCCGTCGCTCGAGCCGTTCTTCTACCTCTTCTCCCAAAAGTCACTTTCACACAGCTAGCTTTGCCTCTCCAAGATCTTGGAGTGCGCTTGTGCTACTATCAGTAAGGCTACACTCGTGAAGCTGCTATAAGGTGAGAGACAGGGAGAGATAGACACGCGAAATTGTGGCAAAACGCGATCCTGAGTGATATTTCTGCTTTCTGAGCAGCTGTGCCACCAATACGATCAGGTTCATACGCTTCTTGAATGAGCGGAGTTCTTTGCGCATCAGGTCCATTGGAAAGAGACAGTATTCCCCATGATCTGTTCACCAATTCGGCTTGCGAATCCCGATAGTGGCACTCGGCCAGGATGAGTCAAGCCGAGCAGGTCGGCGATTTGCTCAAGCAGCTTGATGCCCAGAGGGACGCATATATCGAGTCCCTTCGGCAGATACATGAGCTGCTGGCCCAGAATTTGGCGGCCACCACTTCGCAGCCTGCAACAGACGATAGGACACTACATCGACCTTCAATTACAGGACCAAGATCGCCGAGGCCATCGGTTACACACGCAGCATCGGAACGAAGAGCCGGGGGGAGGAAGTCGTCTGCTGGTTTGGCAACACTTACCACTTCCTCCGAGTCCAGGCGAACAGGTGACGACTCAGACGTGGATGCAGATGACGAAGACTTGTATGTTTCAGTGTCCCTCGGAGCTGAGAAGTACGATGAGGAAACCCTTCGTAGTCACCTACGAGCGTACAAGTGGAATCAGTATGGCGCCAAGATCCTAGCCTCCGTCATTGATAGTCCAACGCGCCTTCAGCAACCTCAGCTCATTCATAACAAGCTCGGAGAAGCAGAAGATCGCAGTCACCTCAGCCATTACTCCGTGTACGATGTGGGAGCTGATGGCGCGCCTCTTCCAGTGGATTTCCCACAGGTAGAGAGAGAGCAGTCGAAAGCCCAAGCCATATGGCATGCTATCAGAGAAATCAATCAGCCGCCGAAGGAGCGACTCGCAGTGGGCCGCATCACGATCCTGCGCGAGCCGAGTCCTATGCTGTTCGGTGCTGCGCATCACACACTCAGTCCTCACTTCGATGTCGACGAGCTGTTTAAGCATTTAATCGACGTCAGCGGTACATCTCCGCACATGCATCGATCGTTCGACGACGATTTGCGAAAGCAGAAGAGCTTTGTCTTCAGCTTTGAGTACTTCACCGTGGGTTCTCACATCACGCGTTTCATCATTGTAATATAGCTAACAGCAGGTAGATCATCGGCCCAGAATGCGTCCCGATGAAGTGGCAGCTTGCTGATCAACAGGATGAACGCAAGGCCGGTCACATCGCCGTTACGCGCTGCAGCTCAGTCGTCGCCCTCGCTCTTACCGGACCAGCTATACGCAAAGTGAGGAACCCTCATCGGAGAGCAAAGAATGCGTTCGGCTTTGCCTATGACCCTTGGTCCGCGTGGCATGTGCTGAATTTACAATGCTACCCGGATTGGCATGCAACGATGGACGTAAGTCTCGCTTCTCGTCGTTGCAGGACGATGGATGAGGGTCGCTGATCATGTTGACCTACAGATACACGACTCGACGAAGCACTATGTCAATGGCGTAGAAGCGTTCATGACCACGTTGCTCGGTGAGTACCGCGATGCCCAGAAGCGCTTCGAGCAGATATACAAAGAGATCACGCGACTCGTGACTCCACCACTGGACTTCATCTTCAACTCCGATCTACGCGACACGTTGTTGTTCGAAGACAGTGAGTTTACATACTCGCGCAGATACTTCTGGGCATACCAGACTCTGGGCATGATGAATGATAGTATCAAGCTCATGGTCGACGCGTACGAAGATACCTTCACCGATGATGTCTGGGATGGAACGCACAAGACCCTTTGGCCACTACTGGAGCAGAATAGCTCTCGCAATATGTACTTCAAGAAGAAGATGGCTAGTCTTCGCTCCAAATTCGAGAAGGAGATGGTTGCCCTCAGGAAGATCATCGAGGAAAACGACGATCGCCGAGAAGAGATCAACGGCCTCAAGGAGGAGCTCTTCAAGGGGACCTCGATCCAAGGTACGTGGACAGCAGACGTCGCATCGTCGCCCAGCCATGACTCTTTGCAGACGTGAGAATTGACCAAAACGCAGAATCCCGCAAATCCGTCGAGAACACCGAAGTCAGCATCCTCCAAGGACACAACATCAAGATCCTAACCATGGTATCCCTTGTATTCATCCCTTTAACCTTTGTCACCTCAGTCTTTGGAATGACCAATATGCCCTCTCGGGAGTCGTACTGGCTGTTCGGCTGCGTCACGGTCGCGGTTTGCGTGCCTTTTTTCGTCCTGATCGGCTCCCTCAATACAACCACGGGCATGCGCTTCTGGCGAGCAAAGACTGCAGCTCTACTTCGGAACATCGGTAGATTCCTCGCGTGGTTGATAAGCTGTGGTGGCCACCGCAAGGATGATTCGGACGACGAGGATGACTTGTCCGAGAGCGATAGTGGTATTGGCAATGGCTCGAGGACGAAGTTCGGTCATCGCCTCTCGAACGCACAAAGCCTGCGAGCCAGGACACGACCTTTGTCACGCCAGAGGAGTAGGGCTCTTGCGGAAGATCTCGAAGCCCGGAAAGAGGGCTTGCCTGTGGCAGATGCTGTACGGCCAGAGTTGGATCGCTCGCCGAGCTCGATGCTGGCGAAGATGATGATGCATGAGCGGAAGCGCACATTGAGGTATAGCACAGATGTGTAGCAATCCTGAAGTATCCTCGCTTCTCCAGACATCCGTCTCTCTCGTCTCCGCTGCTGGAGACGACCTCACAACCACTAGAGTAACCAGCCATGTCGAGGAGAGGCATGATCAATGCACTGCAGGAGCACTCCAATACTGAAACAGAG
Source organism: Rachicladosporium sp. CCFEE 5018 (assembly GCA_002077045.2). Lineage (NCBI taxonomy): Eukaryota > Fungi > Ascomycota > Dothideomycetes > Cladosporiales > Cladosporiaceae > Rachicladosporium > Rachicladosporium sp. CCFEE 5018. Next base: position 1,144,362 of record KZ111143.1, read on the forward strand.
CATCGACTCGCGTTACCAACGTTTAAAAGCAGCAGCCCATACAAAGCACATCCTGGAAGATTCTGGCGGACGCTCACGGTCAGGCAGTCTGTATGAATTTCCAGCTCTGAAAACGTCGGTGCAACCTAAGTACGACCATGTTTTGTAATTCCACAAACAGAGCCGACGCTCTTTGTTCTCGCGGGTGCCCGTAGGCCTCGTCAGGAGTACAGTCTCTGTCACCTTGCATAACTCGGCGAGTCCACACCACGAGTGATAGTTTGCTACTCTTTTCGCACGCGATAGAGGGTCCACACGCATCGCAATGATGAATAGCAAAGCAGAACTGCATTGAATCATGATCATTTCATTGCTGATTTTCGCTACAAAGATGTCATCGCTCTGCCATATGCTATTCTCTCAGTCCTCGGTGGCACGTATCGACCTTCCTTCGTCCTTCGTGCCTTGATTGCCCGCGCACGTCGCATCATTCTACCCGAAACAGCTCCATTTCGCCAGACACACGACACCAGGACATTATCACTACGCCCCGTTCTTGCTCAACTCCTTACTCAACTGACTAAACGGCGGCTTCGCCGCACTCGCCTTCGCCTGATCAAAAACCCACACCCCGTTCGTCTGATCCGCCTCCAGACTCTCCCCAGGCGCTTCCTTCTTTAACTTCTCAAAGATCGGCAGTCCCTTGGCCTTCGAGAAAAATCGCCGCTCCCACTCCCTCCCCTCAGCAGCCTCCTTCTTCCGCATCTCGCGCTGAGAGTTCTCGATCAAAGTCTTCTCCGCGCTCGTCGTGTTCATGTCGCCTTTCAATATAGCTGCGGCGACTTTCTGCCACGCCCGTCGTGTTTCAAGCGGGTCTTGTGCTTCAATGGGCGCCACTTGAAGGGGTGTTTTGGGCTCGGCTTTGGCGTTGTAGGTATCCACGACCTCTTTCTTCGCGTTCTTGATCGTGAAATTGTTCGTCCAGGCACCCTCTGCCGTGTAGATGACATCGTGCTTGCTCTTCTCCTTGCCGTGTGGGTACATCGTTGCCGTGATAGAGTTCTTCGTGCCGCTCACCCAGCCTTTGCCGGAGTACTCGACTTTGCTGGTGAAGCCATTGGAGCCGACGATGTATGTGCTCTTGTTGAGCTCGACGTAAGGGCTGCCTGTAATGAGACCTTCGATATGAAGACTTGGAAGTGTGATCAGGTAGTCCTCATCCCAAGCGTCTAGGTGCAAGATCGCGTGACCGACTTGGCGGACGTGTATGGTGCGACTGAACGATGCCTTCTGCGCATTGTATCCTTGAAGTCG
>KZ111143.1:1154490-1198904 GCA_002077045.2 Rachicladosporium sp. CCFEE 5018
CCAACTCTGGTGTAGTGAGACTTGAAGCGAGTGCACTCAGAGGACCACGAGAGGGCGTGCCGATCTGGACAGCCTTTATCACGAGGTACTCTTTCGATCCGGACTGGATGGCGCTTGAAAGCGGAGGGATCGTAACGATGGCGGCGTTGAAGCCTCCGCCGTATGTGTTTCTGGCTGGCTATGGGCTAGTGAGGAATCGGCACCGAGACTACATCTTGCAATTTGATACCACTGATGGTAAGCCGTCCGACACACTCAATTGCACGTTGCCGGCGACTAATGCATTTTCACAGACGCGGCTGATTTCGTGCGGACTTGGAGTGGTATTTGTCGAAACTCAAAACGTTGATGTTCGACACGGTGGGTTCATTGCTGTGATGTTTCGAGCAAGGCGTTCGGTAGGCTGAGCATGACCACACTCCACAGCAGTGCTGGTGCGGCAAGTGACAGGTCGGTGAGCGAGATTCTCGTGATGCCTTTGATGTGATTTGACCGCTGGCCGAGACTCTACTCGACATATAATACATTCACGATCCACTCAGTCCAGCATCTTCCTGCAATATCTTATTCAGACCATCTCTCTTCAGACAGTTCTCCAACTTGAAGCTCGCTGCCAACTCGTCCAGCTCCTCGAACGACTTGCCCTCGAAATAGCTTGCAAATTCGTATGTCAGTAGTTCAGACACGAGCAGCTCCCTCACAACTCGATGCACATGCCCTTCCAGTCCCCAGTGCTGCGGGTACCGCCTCTTCTGCGACACCTCTGGAATCTCCTCCCGCAGATGTTCTACCAGTGGATCGTAAATATGCCTCACGTGCTGGTCATCTCGTCCCCACTTGTCAAGACCAAGTCGCTTCTTCTTGGCAAGGAAAGGCTTGAGTAGCTTCATGTAAGCGGAGTCGGGATTGGCATACACCATACCCTGGAAGCCGATGTCTTTGTATAGCCAGATGGACCAGCAGATTTGGTCTTGTTTGTAAATCGACAGCTGCTCGCCGAGAAGATCGTAGCGTTGCTGATTGGCAGCATTGTAGTCTGTCTCACCTGGGGAGGCATATACGGGTCCGAATTCGCCGTTCCAGATAGGCACTTTGTGCTCTCGCATGAATTCGACTTTACGTTCGTACTGTTTTCTTAGGATGTCCTTCTGCTCGGCTGAGCCGGTGTAGGGTGTACCGGCGGGAAAGCCCATGGTGGAGTAGTCGTGAATGGCGTAGACACAATTCGGGAGCACGGTCTTGAAGGCAGTGAAGTCCATGGAATAGGTGTTTCCGTCTAGCCAGAGGATGTGGTGGGGATCCACTGCGCGGATCGCAGGCTCGACTCGGGCATACCAGGATTGGAGACGGTGGTGGACAGGGTCAGCGGGCTCGTTCATGGGGTTGTACCCGGCGATCTAGTCTACGTTAGATTCGGTAAAAGGTGCAACTAGCGTGGGATCGTACCCAAGTGTTGTCCTTATAGTGCTTCGCGATCTCCACCCAAAGCTTGATGCCACGCTCTTGGAGATCCCAGTTCTCCCAGAACAGTGCACGATGCAGACCAGAGTCTGAGTGCCAGCCTTGGTTCTGACCCCCAGGGAACGTGTGCATATCGAGGATGGTGTAGATACCCTGAGCCGCGCAAAGCTCGACTACCCGATCGACGAGCTTGAATCCGTCTTGCTTGATCTCGAATGGCTTCTCGTCGTCCATGAAGTGGCGGTGGTTGATCGGGATCCGTATTGCGTTGAGTCCCAGAGATGCAAACAACTTGGCGTCTGCTTCGGTGAAGAAGTAGTCCAGGAACTGGTAAGGTGTCAAACGCGTTGGCAACGCTGAAAGTGGCGATCGTGGCACACCTTGTCGAAGAAGAAGTCATACTTCTCCTGACCGAGGACTTCAAGCAGTGCCAGCCTCATCTCGTGCTCGTGACCTGGATAGCCTGTGATGAAGTTCTCCATGTTCAGATGGCCTCCAGTAGCGGCCTATGGGTCGTTAGCCGAGCCCAGTTCATGGTGAACGGAAGCACATACGCCCTTGAGAATGACCTTCTTGCCATTGGAATCTACTACATCGACGCCCTGGACCTTCAGGTATCCTGGACCGTTCGCCATGTTCGCACGGCTTTCTAGGTTTCCTAACTCGGATGCCCACGCTTGATGAGATGAACAGCTGAGAGATACTCGTACTTGTCCAAGAACAGAACACTTCGCCTACCGGTACCACTGAAGCTTGCAGCATCGCATCAAAGTCATGGTGGCCATATCATGACACTGCCCAGGCGCTTCTTCGCACAATAGAGCCACCGTCACCCACGTGGAGTGCACCATCGCCGTCCGAAGTGAGGTATGGTGTGCCAACGAACGTCGCACTCTGACCCTTCTCGAACATCGGACAAAGACTCCAGTCCGAGTACTTGTCAGTGCCGACGACACCCAACTTTGCCTCGCCGTTGAAGAATTCAATGCCGGCTTTGACCCATTGGGATTTTGAGGGCTCGCTTGATGGAGAGGGTAGGAAGACTAGGAAGAGGCCGCCTTGGTCGAATTGCGTTCTCCAAGGGCCGGAGACGGTGGTTTTGATCGAAGTGAAGTGTTTGAAGGGGACGCGACGGCCTACGGCGGGGGCGTTGAAGGAGTTCAGGGTCGGGTGGCGCCAGATGTCTGTTTTGGGAGGGGTCGTGAGGGTGAACGGTGCCGAGGGATCCTTGGGTAGAACGGAGGATGGGGCATTGAGAGTCTCCCAGGTAGATGCCATGGCTGGAGTCGTTGTAAGATGTGTACAAGAAGACGTGCACCTACCTCTCCGACGGGCGCCCTAATGTTCTTATAGCGATCTGCAATATCGCTACCAAGTGCAAGAGCGAGTTCGTAGCTTCACGGCTTGTACGAAATGGTAGTAGTACGTCGGTCGATCGACAAATGTGGCCTTCCCACTTCGGCCCGGTAATCCGAGAGGAAGTGACGTTCTTGTCGGTATGTCTTGTACGGGCGATTGAATCTCAATCAGAGCAGTCACTGTAGCACGAGAATATACAGCTAGCACATTAAGCAGACCAGATCACCGAATTGGTCAATTGATTGCACAACATCTATCCTGCTCATTCATCGCCAGATCAGCGTTTGCGCGATTCATCATAATGGCGACTACCACCATCACAGATGATCCATCACTGGGTCCCGTCTATTTCTGGAGAGAGTTCGAGGAACCATATGGTTTCATGTCACAGTGGTACGAGTGTCCGTTTGAGGTGGACGGGGTGCTCTACGCGCATACGGAGATGTGGATGATGATACAAAAAGCGAAGTTATTTGGCGATGAGGTACCTTCTACATTATCGAATATAGGCCTTCTCCTGACGCAGTTCTCCAAGCTGACATTGTGCCAAGGAATCTGCAAGTAAGATGATGCCGACGACTGTTCCTGCGGAGCATCAGGCACTTGGCCGGAAGGTTTGTACGACATCTCTCTAAATCAGCTGACTGTCAAGCTGACTCTCGGGTAGGCCAAAGGCTTTAATAGACCGAAATGGGACGAAAGTGAGTCGCACACTGGTCCATGGACAGCCCCGTACTGATGGCCATCTAGACAAGAGCCGCATTGTCGAGGAGGGCAACTACCATAAGTTCACCAAGGGCAAGTCGAGCACCGAGATGGCGAAGCTACTGCTCGCAACAGGGGAGCGCGAGCTAGTTGAAGTGCGTCCATGCTGGCATGGTCTTGATCCCTGCAATCGCTGACACCTCCCCACCAGTCATCGCCCAGTGACAGAATCTGGGGCGTCGGCTACCACGCTGACACTGCGACCGAGAACCGACATGATTGGGGTGAGAACCGACTCGGAAAAGCCATGATGGTCGTGAGGCGGAAATTGCGGGAGGAAGCAAAGCTTTGAGACTTTCAGCATTCGTACCTGCCTCTAACACCGGCGTCCAAGTACGCATGCCGCTTGCGAGCCAAAGCCTCACTCGCGCTGCAGCACGACAGTCAGCGCCATGAACACGAGCATGGCAGTCTTCAGCCATGGGTACTCGCTCAGTAGAATCGTGACATAGCCAACGTAGGGGACGTAGCCGGCAACACTACCCACGACATCTTTCTTACGGTCGAGGAAGCTCTGTCCGCGGGCATAGAGCTCCGTATCATCGGCGGCATTGTTGTCGCCTTTCGTGAGAAGTTGCAGTGGCTTCGATCTGCAATCAAATCAGCAACGTACCTCACCTAGTCATGCTGAGACCTGTAAATCTTACCCTCCACCGAATCTCCTGATCACCCTGTGCACGATGGGAATGTCCTTATCTCGCACGTTATACACGACAACCTCCCCCACTTGTGTCTCTTGCCGTCGATTCCACAAGAACAGCAGGTCTCCTCGCTGGAACGCTGGCTCCATGCTACCGGAAAGCACGACAACGATTGGTGATCCGGAGTCTGTCACAACCGAGAGACCTTTCCAGAGCATGAACGCGGTCGAGAGGACGAGCGCGAACTGGAGGACTTGTGCGGCCAGCTGCCGGGGCTGCATGTTGGCGAGTGAGCCGAACATCGTGGTGGTGTTGTCGAGTTAGCGGTGGTAAATTGGATCTCGCTGTTCGCTGGAAGGGACGTGTTTCTGCAGGTCAAGAAATTCGCGGCACACGCTTGCACTCGCGAGTTGTCATTTGCTTTGAGTAGCGACCTAAAACCATGAAGTCGAGGCTGACCTGCATAGGATATATACACAATCCAACGTGTCTACAACATTTAGAGGTCACCTTCCCACGCTAGGGTCGGGCCATGCCGAAGCTCTGTTGCTCGACTTCATTTGTCTCACTCTCGTTCCGAGCTTCACCGCGGTGAAGTCGGTCGCAGAAGGCCATCTTAACTTGACAACGCTACCTTCCAGCCTCTGGTATGGAGTATTGTTCATCGAATTATTCTCGGGCGTTACGCCACACTTGAGTCCAGACTGGAACGCGTCCACGTTAGGGGATTAGCACACATCACTCTGCAGAGACCACTCCGGCTGCTTTGTGTGAACATCGTGTCCATCACTGTCGAGATGAGAGAGTCGAACCACGCGTTGCTCAATGGTGCAGGCGCCCAAAATGTCGTTCCAGTGAGGACGTCTGTCTCATGCTCCGGAATGAATCATGCCATCAGCGAAAGCCGATGTAGTTCTAGTGCTACTACATCAGTGCAAGAACTCACTCACTTTGCAAATGACTTCACAAAATGCACGTGATTGCACATGGGCAGCATCACATGTATTCCTCATGGGACTGGACGTAGTTCTCCTGTCAAGGTACTAAGGCTTCCTTTTCTCACCCACACATACAGCACCTCTACCTCACAGGTCCACACGACACGAAGCTACGATGACGAAGTTAGACCCTCAGTTGAATCAAACCTACGTGATCAAGCTCAACGGCCAAGTCTGGCCAGTTGTGGTCTGCTATGAAGAACGCATGCCGGATCGTGTGCTCGAGAGGCGACAGGAGAAGCATCAAGTGGCCGTCATTGTACTTGGCTATCGACAGTAGTAAGTTTGCACTGTTTAACGGTTTGGACAGGGGCAACACTGGCGGACGTCAGCTGCTGGGTCAACACAGCGAATCTGCGAACGTACAACCCGGACAACAACTACGCTGCGATTACAAAGTTGGCTTCGTATGACGAGGGCTCGTCACTCGCAGCTCAGGAGGAGAAACGCCGCGTAGCGTTCAAGCAGGATGCGCCAATGCTGAAGGATGCCAACTTCTGGCATAACTACATTGATCAGGAGAAACTCGCAGCTCCGATGCTTTTCTCACGCCAGTCGCGCTCGATCAGCACTTCGCCGACGAACTCGAGTCGCTCGCGTCACTCCGAGACCAGGCCAAAGGCGACTGCGCGCAAGCGTTCCGCATCACCTTCGCTTGATGCTTGCAGGGAGCCTAAGAGAAGGCTCTCGCAAGCTCAAATGGACGCACTCACAGCTGGCGAAGGACCCTTATCCTACCACTTCCCCACGCACGAGGACATCGTAGCTCTCAGAGACGAAGCTACCGATTACGAATACATCGCAGTGGTGGGCAGACGCGCTCTGCCAATATTGGTCTCGAAGGTCGGTGTCGAGCGCGTGCCCACACTGAAGAACTGTCTCTACCCATCCCAGGACTACGGAGATTATCTGCCACTGACCATGGAAATGCCGCAGATCAGTGCAAAGGAGTTCAAGGCAGTCGCAGAGTATCTTGCCGTTGGCGCTTTCGCTCCAAAGCTCCGCCACCTGCCTGAAGCCATAGACTTCGAGGAAGGCGACGACATCGAGCTTGTCATCGATTCCGCAAAGATGATTAGTCTGGCATACCACGCCGCTTCTTGCTTGCAGATCGCGGATCTGCAAGCTGACTGCATAAGAAAGCTGCGCCACATGGGCGCTTTGTCAGGGCCGGCTTTGATGGGCGTAGAGGCAGGAAGTCGCGGGTGCGATCAGTGGGGCATGGAGGAACGTAGTAGCTTGCATGAGCTAGCGCTGCGTGGATTGGCTCGCGACTTCTTCAAGATCATGGAGATCGATGGCGTGGTTCTGTCGACGTACCTGCAGGAAAAGAAGGGTCCGATGATGGAGATCGCTCGTCGGCTAAGTGCCGCGAACAGCAACTAGGTCGTTAAGGGGTAAGACCTGGAGAGACGATGAAGCTGTTGGCAGCGGCCGATGACAGTGGGTGCCTAAACGGCGAAATGCCCGTCTATCAAGGCCATGGCATGAGAGGGCGGGGTTGCGTCAACAGCATGACAGCGAGGGTCCAGCTATTTGGCTAGTACATTGAAAGACGGAAAGTGCCCGTCTCTGGCTGCGCTTCTCCAGGAGCCTGTACAGCTGATCCCGACTATGCAGACACACTAGGCGAAGTACTTCTATCGGGGGTCTGTTTTCCTTGTCTGTCCGGACAATTGCGCATGCAGTGTCTTAGTAGTAGACCGACAGTATCTTGCGTGTCATGATGCGGCAAGCAGCAGCCGAAGACAGCTTTCAGATGTTACAACTCATAGATGCTAGCTCTACATCTTGTGTGTCTGTTGGACCAGCGGGTCGCTCCTGCGCTGAACTGACTCGAGTCCCGCGCCAAGTCCCGTCCAGCTTGACTTCCAGGTGTGCGAACCTCACTGTGAACGACCACACTTCCGCACCCACTCCCCTCACCCCTATGTTTCCCTTATCACTTCGCTCCCGGCTCACGTAGCGCCGCTCCAATGTGCGCCGCGTCGCACCGATGAGCGACCGCCTCTCCAATTCCTCCCAGGATCACTCCCTGCCCACCAACTCCACACCCGGCGCACGAGGCACAAGACCACCGCCGGCACAACCGCAGACGCCCTGGTCAGGCACTGCAATACGACAGCTACAACGCGGTGTTCCCGCCCCCATAATAACATCCGCGACATCCTCCCGACCATCAAGCACCGCCGATAGTCCTTCACGTGCTCAACGTATAACTTCCCCACTTGGCAGCAGCTCCCCCGGCGGCGTAGTCCGCTTCACTCGACACTCGCCTTCGGTCTCATTGTCTACTGCCGTCTCACCAACATCCTCCACGGGACCACATTCCACCACTGCCTCTTCCCCTAACCAGCTGAAGGGGCTTGTGGTGACACAGCTGGACATCCTCCTCCGCACCATCAAAGACGACGGCGGTGAGACTGAACGCTGGCAAGCGCAGGCGGCTAAGATCCGCCGCCTGGTGGAGGAGAACATGGAGGTGTACCCGCAGTACTTCCGCCGGCTGCTGCAGAGCAATGCGGGGGTCGTGTTCCCGAACGCATTCCGGCAGCCGGCCGATGGCGCTGCAGCGGGGAACTACCCACTGCTAGTGCAGGAATTGCAGAAGCTATCGCAAGATCCGCAACAGGCTGTCAAGATTGCTGAGGCGCTGGACACAAGCGACGGGGACGTGTTCCGGGATCTTGACTTGCAAGGACTAGTGGATCACTTCCGGCTGAGTCCGATAGCAAAGATCGCCCTGGCTTTGTCGTGTCGGAAGGCGGCAAAGTCAGAGTTACGAGCAAAGGGTGAGTCTGCTGCTATTGTGTGCTCTGTTGAGCAAACCAGTCCGAGAAGTGTTTCACAAGCGGAGTGAAGGCTAACGTGCTATCAGGTGACGCGATACTCACGTCGAACTTCTCATCGTTCCTTTCAGCAGTTGCACTGAAACAACCATCGAGCATCAACACGAACGTCAGCGACGACGTGATCGCATCGATCATAGACAGGTTGGTACAAGATCCTCCGAGGATCTGGGGAGAAGAGCAGCGCGAGAACCTGAAGTACGCGACACTTGGCAGATACAGTGATTTGAAAAAGAGACCTCCAACGTCGGTGGAATCAGCGATCGCACTGATGGAATTACTGGAATCATCGGACGGAAGACTCGCGCGGCAGATACAACGAGCAGGCCCAGAATGTACGGCGACGCTGGAGGCATGTAGAGATGTGCTGGCTGGCGTGCCAACACAGGACATAGCTTATCGGCCGATAGCCATGGCTCTGCTGTTCATGGCGATTGCTGAGAACGGAGAAGCCTATGACCTTGGCGTGTTCGTACAAGCGATCAGACAGCACCGCGCAGGCGCGAGGATCGACTGGGCAGACGTTGTGCAAGGCTTCGATGTCAACAAGCTAAGTGTCACGAAGAAGCAATTCCTGGTCATGTACAACGCGCTCCTGCCACTCGCCCGAGAGTACACGAACTTCGACATTCAAAACCTTTGGGGTGGTGCATGGAATGCGCCGGATACTCAGCTCAGCTTTGTTGTGGCATTCTTGTCGACAACACCAGACGAACTGGATGTGAGTCAAATTCCTAACCTGCGGCAGAGCTTTACTCTCGAGGACTTTCAAGGCGCCTCTGCCAGCGTCAGGGAGTTCGCTGAGAAGGCAGTGAAACATCCACTTGTGTCAATGGACGCGACTGCAGCACTGTTCACCATGATATTCCAGTCGCAGGAAAGTTACAATCGAGCACAGCAGATGTCCATTCCGGAAACGCTCATCAACCCAAACATGACGACATTTGTCTGTGCTGCTGCCGCTGTGCCAAAGCCTTGGGGACAACTGCAGGACCAGGCGCTCAAGCAGCTTTTCTTCCCATTCCTCCTAAAGCAGCACGAGAACTACGACTTTGTCATGAACGCCCTGTGGCGCATCGAGAAACAGTGGGTCGCCACAAGGATGGTGGAGTTCTACACGCAGGACAACAACCTTATCAGCATCATCTACGAGCACGCCATGGAACACGGGTGGTTGGAAGTTCTGCTTACTATTCAAAGCACCTTCGTCCTTGAACTGGCGATGTACGCGCATGGCAAGGGAACGTGCGACCTTGACGACTTCGCACAACAACACGTCAGCAATATGGGTGTTCCCGCGTTTGCAAGCGCGATCGTTAACTTCCTCCGCAACAAAATCGAGTATGAATCGATAGTGCAACGGCCGCAAGAGGTGAATGGGGACGGATCTCCAGCGCAGCCTCCAGCACCAATGCCATCGATACAGCTCAAGTCGGTGCACAAGCTTCTGTCCATGATCCAGGACGTAATATCCGAAGAGGAGCTCATTCCGACTGTTCGCCTTGCCATTCAGCCTTACCCAAGACTCATCAACTTTGGAGAGGACGAGAAGTTGGACGCCATCATCCTGGCGAACAACGCAGCGGGTAACACGCTGCCCCACGATGTCGTTGCTCAAATGGAAGAGCAATACAAGAAGATGTATGGCAACGGTGTTGATGCAAACGATGTTATCGAAGAGCTCAAACGCCTCAAACAATCGAGTGACCCTGCCGATCAGGATTTGTTCGTGGGTATGATCCACGGACTTTTCGATGAGTATAACTGTTTCGGCGAGTACCCGAATGAGGCGCTTGCGACCACTGCAGTACTCTTTGGCGGCCTGATCAAGTATGAGGTAGTGTCTGGCTTCAGCCTGAGGATCGCGCTGCAGATGGTGTTCGATGCTGTGACACTGTACACTAACGAAGACTCGATGTGGAAATTCGGCATGCAGGCACTACTGCACTTCATGGACCGCTTCTCCGACTGGCCAGAGCTCGCGCAGCGTGTGCTGTTGATCGACAGCTTGGCCGATACGCAAGTCAGCGCAGCTGCTGAGAAAGTCATGGCTGAACTGCGGCAAGAGAATGGCAGCATGAACGGCGATGCAGTCAACGGACTGCCCAACGGAACGTTGGATGAGGACTTTCCAGTCGACGCGCCCATCTCGAACTTCACGAGCATTGGTGTAGACCAGCCACATCGACAAGACATCTATGAAACACCTGATGATGATGTGTCTGACAAGGTCATCTTTGTGCTCAATAACATGTCTAAGAGAAACCTTGAAGAGAAATTCAAGGATCTGAAAGGCGCACTCGAGCAACGGCATCACCCGTGGTTTGCGCACTACTTGGTCGAAGAGCTGGCTAAGTCGCAGCCCAACTACCAAGCGCTGTACTTGCAGCTTCTCGAGAATTTTGATCAGAAAGCACTCTGGACGGAAGTGCTACGCGAGACGTACCTCAGTTGCGCCAAGATGTTGAATGCGCAAGCTACCATGGACTCGCCGCAAGAACGTACAAGTCTGAAGAGCCTCGCAGGCTGGCTTGGGTCACTCACACTCGCTCGCAATCTGCCGATACTGCACCGTAACCTTTCTGTGAAGGACCTACTTCTGGAAGCCTACGACAGCCAGCGACTCATCATCGCCATCCCGTTCACATGCAAGGTTCTTGTGCATGCGGCCAAGTCGAGCATCTTTCAGCCGCCGAATCCATGGTTGATGGAGCTGCTCGGCTTTCTTGCTGAGCTATACTACATGCCGGAACTCAAGCTCAATCAGAAGTTCGAGATTGAGGTCTTGTGCAAGGAGCTTAGTCTCGACATCAACAAGATCACACCTCTCGATGTGATCAGCTCGAGGCCACCATTGCACGAGATGAATATGCTTCAGCAGTACGTACCCGAAGGTGGGCCTGACGGCTTCGGTGAGATGCATCTCATGGGCCTGTCCAAGAGGGCCGCAAGCGAGCGCTTCACTCCAGAGGCAGTCATAGCAGCTCTGCCGGACCTGGGCAACGTGCTCCAGATCCCACAGGCTGCTGGCAATGTGACGCAACCGCAGCTTCGCACCATCTTCATCAACGCGGCACAACAGGCGATCTACGAGATCATTGCACCAGTCGTGGAACGTTCAGTGACCATTGCGGCTATCGCGACCGCGGAGCTGATCCAGAAGGACTTCGCTGTCGAAAGCGACGTGGAGAAGCTGCGGACTGCCGCTCATACTATGGGCAGGAGCTTGTCAGGCAGTCTTGCACTCGTGACTTGCAAGGAGCCACTACGGATGAGTATAATGAACAACATTCGCATGTTGGCATCGACTAGCCTACCCGTCCAGCTGCCGGAAGGTCAGATCTTGATGTTCGTAAACGACAACATTGACACGGTGTGCAGTCTTGTCGAGCAGGCAGCTGAAGAGCACTCATTGTCAGAGGCAGACGCACAGCTGCAGCAGGCCGTCGAGATCCGGCGTCAGCACAACGAGCAGCGACCGAATGAGCCGTACAACAATCCTCCGATCACGCGCTGGTCGCAGCTCATCCCAGAGCCGTTCAGTCAGCAGCTCGGTGGGCTCAATGAACAGCAGTATGGCATTTACCAGGACTTTGGCCGCGTCAAAGGCACGGCTGTGGCTTCTGCACAGGCTATCAGCAGTGGTGTCGCCGATGCAAGCCGTCAGCTCGAGAACATCGTCTCCGACACAAGCTACCTGTCGAACCTGCAGACACCTGCCGACATGCATGCGGTGCCAAGAGCCGTTCCACAACAGCGGATGCAACAGCTTGCGGGGCAAGGTCCAGCAGGTCAGCACGGCATGAACGGCTACGCAGAGTCCATCGGCCAGACAATCAGGAACATGCTGGACAACCTACAACAAGCGTGTCGTGAGGCTAGCGAGCAACACATCTCCGAGATTGCCAGCGACTCGACTGTGCGCAGACTATTCGAGCAGCTGGTGAACATCATCGACGTGACGCCAGGCAAAGAGGATCTTATCATCGCCACTGCGCAGGAGATACTAGGCCGCGTGTACCATTTCCCTGGAAAACGACTTGAGATTGAAGTCTTGGTCAGGTTCCTGACTAGTCTGTGCCGTATGTCGGTACACACTATGCGCTACATCACCTCGCATCTCGCCATGCAAGAGGACGACAGGATCTTCAATGCACCTGTGACTGTTGTCATGGTCTCAGAGCGTCTCATGGACGTCGACCAGATCGACATGCTTACAGCGAAGGCATTGAGACAGAAGCGAGTGGCAGCCTTGCCTTTCCTGAGCGAGTTCGTATCTGAAGTAATCCTTGGCAATAGCGCAGTGCGTGCCTTCCGCTCGGACTTCACGCAGTCTTACGAGGCGCTGAGCGACTGGCTTGCGCAAGAGCCAGATCTGGTTACTGGGCTTGAGATCATGGCAAAGCTGCAGCTGCCAACCGATCAGCCCAACGGCCTGCCCAGCCCGCCACTGTCCGAGAAGCAGGATCAGCTAGAGTACATCTTTGAGGAGTGGATCCACCTACAGCGCAAGAGGTCGCCGCAACGTGCTACCATCGCGTACGCACAGCAGCTGCATGCTCAGCATGTGCTCGACACCGAGGAGGAGGCTATCAAGTTCTTCCGCTGTTGCATCGAGCTGGCGACCAACGCTCACGAGCGCGCGCTGTCATTGCCCTTCCCGACCAGCGATGGGCCATACTTGCAGGTCGATGCGCTTGCGCAGCTGATTGCTGTACTAGTCGTGCACCAAAGTTCGGACAACTCAGCTTCGCCCACCCGACTGTTCGCCTCGATCATGCGACTGATCTTCATGGTCTTCGCAAGCGAGTACGCGAAGCTGCAAGAGCGATTCCCAGCTAGAGTCTACTTCCGCCTCTTCAGCTCGCTACTTTGCAGTATGCACGATATTCGCCAACGACTCAGCGACTCAGAGCGCGCTGAGATCCTCTCGAGCTTCGCGATGACTTTCGAGGCTTTGCAGCCGAAGCACTTCGAGGGCTTCGCATTCAGCTGGCTGACTCTGGTGTCGCAACGATTGTTCCTGCCGATGATGCTGCAGCCCTCTGGCCGCCGGACGGGGACTTGGGACGCGTTCTTGCGCATTCTGGGAGCACTATTCAGGTTCTTCGGGCTTGCTGCGAACGAGGGCGAGAGCAATGGGTCGCTTAGGATGCTGTACCCGGGTATCTGCCGGCTGATGCTTATGTTGCACCGTGACTACCCGGAGTTTTTAATCGAGAATCACGCAGTCCTCAACGCGATGATCCCTGAGAGAGTCTCGCAGTTGCACAATCTCGTCAATAGTGCGGCGACTCAAGTGGTGATGAGCGAACAGCCCGATCCGTTCGAGCGCGGCCTGAAGATCAATCGACTGGACCAGGTTCGGCAGCTGCCTGCAGTGCACACCGATCACGCCAAGATCCTGCAAGATGCTGGCCTCTCCACACATCTGGAGAAGGCGCTCGAAGGCTCCGATGGCGACGTTCGCACCATCCTGGCATTCGTCGACAGGCCGACCAAGCCAATCGACACGCACACCCTCAACGTTCTTGTCCTCCATCTCGCCGTCGTCGCAACAAAAGCCAGCACCGTCTTCTCCGCCGCCTCGCCTCCAGCTCGCCTCCTAGACCGCCTCCTCACCCTTTCCCGCCCGGAGCTGCGCTTCCACCTCCTCTGCGCCCTGACCAACCAGCTCCGCTACGTCAACGGCCACACGCAGTACTTCAGCACCGCCATGGTGCATTTCTTCAGCGCCGGGAGTGAGGACTTGCGCCAGGCAATGCTAGGCGTGTTTGTCAACAGACTGAGTATGGCTAGGCCGCATCCTTGGGGCTTGTTGGTGACTATGCTGGAGGTTATCAAGAATCCTAGTTATGATGTCTGGGGCATGCCGTGGGTGAAGGCGCATGGGCAGGTGGAGAATATGTTGATGACGCTTGTGCAGCATCAGGAGAGGGTGGGAAGTACTTAGAAAGCTGCTGCACGGGCTTTCAGGTTGAAGAAGCAGGGTCTGGGAAGGGGAGCGATGCAGCGGCGAGAGACACATCAGCTGAGGAGATGAAGCGGTTGATGGGGAGGATAGAAAGTCTGGGTTCATTCGGCGTACAGGGACGGTCGTTCTTCTTGGGGGAAGATTTGGAGGCAATGAAAGAGGACTGTTGTATGCTAGAGAGCTTGCATTGGGAGGTGCGTGTCGATCACTCAAGACGATATGAGGAAAGTCGGCGCCAGGGGGGGATATGTAGAATAGCAGTACGTGTATAATGTGACTTGGACCAAATTCGTGGCGTGCAAGTACATTCCTCTCACCTCTTCCGCGCTTTGAAGCTGAGCTTGAACACTGACAGTCGTTCATTGATGCAGATTGAACTGGACTGACGAGTGACACCAACCAAGGTCACCATGCTACGTAAGGCAGGCGGCGATAGGTGGACATACATATAGTCATTATGTTTACTCAAACTATCTCAATGCCTCGTACATTGACACAGCCAGATACAAGTAGCCTCCCATTTTACCGCATCGCCTAGAACGCCAGAAGCCAGTGTGTTCGTCCTTGACGCCAATTCGCCCATCGGCTTCTTGCCTTCGTCGATCCAAGTATACAAGTTTTGCCGTGTACCAAGAATTCCAGTTTGCGACCACCTTCTCAGAATACCCCAGCAACCCCAGCGAACCACCCAAAGCTCAGCACCGTGACTCCCACCACCCCAAGCAAGACAGCCCAAGTCTGCCTCTCTAGTGTACTAACACCATTACAAGTCGCGCACACAAAATCGCTCAACGGCGTGTAAGCCTGCGGACTATACATCCCAAACGTAAACTGACTATACGTGCCCAAATACCCCGCCGCCGGCGCCGCAGTCACATCCTTCGCCGCATCATGTATGATCAACGTGTACTTCTCCGTCAGCAGCGGGATCGTAGCATTGCTCTGATACGCGCCCGTGTCCCATAGTATGGTCTGCGTTGGTTGGAAGGTTTGGTTCATGCTGATGGTGTAGGTGGCTTGGTTCGCGGAGCAGGAGGCGAGGATGTCTATGTATGAGGGGGTTGCGGAGAGGGAGGTGTAGTTCCAGGCGAAGGTTATGTAGTCGGCGATTTTGTAGTAGGAGGCGGGGGACATGGCGTTGGGGGTTATCATGCTGACGCCGCCGGCGGGGAGGCGCGGGTCGTAGGAGGTTACGGCTGTGTTTGTGGTTTGCGTGCCGGTGCGGCGGTTGGTGCCGGTTGCTGTGCCTGTCTGGCGCGCTGTGCCTGTGCCTGAGGAGCCGGAGCTGCCTCCTGTCGTTTCAATGGAGCCGACTGTGTTTGTCGCGGTTGAGTCTCCGCCTGTGGAGGTGAGGGGCGGGAGGGTCTCGGTGTTGTCGGTGTTGGTAGGATCGGCGGTCGAGCTCTCTGGTGTGTCGGTCGGGGTGGTGGAGAAGGAAAGGTTGAAGCTGGTCTTTGTGGCTGCGTCCTGTCGCTCAACGAGCTCTGGCTCTGCATCTCGTCTGAGAGCCTCGGCGGGTTCTCGCTTGTCCCATGGCCATGCTGATGAAGCAGCAGCGAGTGCCGTCGCTGCTGCTAGTATTGTTGATGTCCGCATGCTTGCGGAATGTGTGTGATGTGTTTCTCCGTCCTCTTACTCCCCAAGCCTGACTGCACGCAAATCGCGGCAAAGCCGGCGTGTAGCGCGCGTCTCCTCTTGCCACTTCTCACCGACAATGCAGTCCGGCTTCCCCTGCAGTACCTCAGGAGATCACACCGGTAACGAGAGATGGTGTTGAAGCGAGCGTGTTGTTCAATGTGGTGAGCGTAGTGGCAATGGTGAGGCGTACTACGACGACTTTCCTGCAGTGATGGTCAACACTGCACTGCTGCAGGGGGCACGGTCCCTGTCGCTATTCCTGGCGCACAGACTTCCGGACGATCTACGTACTTTCAACATGAACAATCTCTCTCGCTCCTTGAGGTTTAGATTTTCCTGTCGGATTCATTTACATGGCTCATTCGCTATCAGGTGGCGATGCCATCTTCTGACTATGGACTAATGCCAGAACACGAGGCTTTTGGATGTGATTATACTGTAGCTGATGCATTGCGTCTCCCCGGCGATTGAGAAAGCGCCACAAAGCTTGTCCTCGAGCCGCAAGACCCCACAGCAACTGCATCAAAGATGTCAGATTTGGGTGCTGCGTTCTCGAACAGACGCAGTCAATATGTTCACGGTACATACACACTATGAGTCGTGCCGGAGACTGACCAGGGACTTGATACATGTTGCATCAGACATTGTCGAGGCATGGCAACACAGCGATGTCCGCAAACATGCAGCGCCTGCGGCAGGGCTATGATGAGATATCTCCTTATTAGCACCTTGTTATCTCCAGTTTGTTCTTCTCTGTCTTGCTCTGTCCAACGCTGCCTGAAGCTGCCCTACTCTGCTCATCGGTATCCTGATGAACCTCGCAAGTCAACTGCGACTCCAAACCGAGCTCATACCTTACATCCTCCCCATCTGAATTCGTCCGTACCCAATAGTCGCCACAGCATTGCGAGTACTTAGAAGCATGTAACGCTACAGCTTTGTCCAAGACCGCTTGATCAAAGTCGTACGGCAGCTTGTTTTGGTCGCTTCGCCTGGTCAGAGTATAACACCCACTACTCAGCATCTTTATGATTTCACCGAGAGCGAATGGTTTCCTCGAAGTCCAATGGAGCGCGCCATGCTTTCCTCCCCAGTAGTGCTCCAAGCTCAGGCTCTTGAGATACTTTTGTCCGCCGAACGCATGTTGCAAGTGGTACGAATACGTGCTGTCAGCTCCGACCACAGCCGACAGGACATGGACCCTCAGTCTGCTGAGATTCGAGAATCTGCCCGTAAACCGATTGAGAGCGCGACGCGTTTCCTCTCTTTGTCTATGGCTGCCTGGGTAGCAGACTTCGATGCTGCGGATATTCGCCAGATTGGCTGAGCCGGCCGTGTCGAGGAACGTGCATTCATTTGATGATTGAGAGAAGGAGAACGTCGTGTTCCGATACAGAGCTTGTGTTCCCTCTGCTGCAAAACGCTTGTTCACCAGTAGCGGGGACTTTTGTTCTGGACAGTCTCCGGCCGAGAGGACTTTGCGGTTGCCGAGTCGACAAAAGTAGCGATACCAATCACTAGGCACCTCGAAAAGGGTCTCCGCATATACGAAAGACATTATCTCGCTGAAGAGTTCGGCGGGAAGAGCTCCGAGCAGATTTGAACCTGGCACATAGTCATCTGCGAGGGCCAGGCTGGCTACTGCTTCCTCGAGGGAAGCAGCTGTGCACTCCGTTGTTGTAGATCCGGTCTCAGAGCATACTGAGGCACGGCGTGAATCCGGCGCCGGGCTGGCTCGCCATTTGCACCCACCGGAGACTTGCTGTTGTCCAATCTTCATATTGTGTGATGCGAGGAGAGTAGAATGAACATGCAGAAGTAGGATGGAGTATACTAAACTTGACTTCGACTCATATAGCCCGTGAGAGATCTGAGGACGGAAGTAAGAGTACTTTGACAATGTGTGAGTCTACCGCTCTCAGTCCAATGGCGCGCTACAGGTGGGTCAACGTAGTTGAGCATGACTGAACTTGCTTGACTGGTTGCTTGACATCTCCAGAGCACATCGCATTCCCAGGCGGCCCTCGTGGTAAGTATGAGTTGCAATCTCCCGTGCTATACTTGCTCGCCTACGCACGTCTACACGCGGCTGTCCATAGTCGTCATCTGACGAGATGATCACGTTAGTCGTACGTGATGCAGACACTCGGTAGTGAGAATTGTGTGGTTACACGGCATCAACAGCTATGCGACTGACTCTCGAGGTGATTGGTCCCAGTCCTCATTCACCATGGCGATACAATTCGATTGGTTGTTGAGCTCACTCTGACACCTCGTGCACCCTTCAGACATCATATTGATGATCATATCTTGATGCTCTTCTGTTGCATGTTCGGATGGATAAGAGTTCACGTTAAGGTTCGGCAAGGCATCTCCCCGTCTCGGCGGGAGAGTCTCGACAGGCATCATCAGTCAGCAGGCAGGCGATGTCACAAGCAGCCAATCAGTCATGGGCTCTCTTGTCGTCGAGCTCATCTCTACGTCCTACTGCGACATCCTCCTCCTCTGTTCCTAGTATTACAACTTCTGTATTGCGGCCTCGCATGTCGGTGCAAATACTCATAGGTCACACCGGCCAGCGTCTGACCCTAGAGGACCCTGACGTCACTGATCTCGATGGACTGCGCAACTGGATAAGTCAACAGACTGGTATACAGCCGAAGGCGCAGGTGTTGCTGAGGTCTACTGGGAAGCAAGCGACGAGTCAGAGCCTGCTTACTGAGGCGGAGCTGTTTTGTTTTGATTCGAGACTATCGCAGGGCAAGGACTCGGTTGGGAGGGCTACAGCTCAGCATGGAGGACCGGACGAGAAGTACAAGCCTGGCAGTCCACCAGATACGATAGGGAACCAGAGTGATCTGCAAGCATGGCAGACTCTGTTCAGACTGCGCAAGAGCTGGGCTTCTGCGCTGCTAAATGGGTGTACCAAGGTTGCCCAGCAAGCGGAGCGATATCAGGACGAGGAGGCTGTGATCGCAAAAAGCCTGAACGTTGTGGTCGCGAGTCTACAGCAGCATATCAAGGGTGGACAGAAGAAGTATGACTCGGTTGCAGCTTGGGCGGACGACATCCTGCGGGAGCAGGAAGGGCACGTGCAGGGCTGGGAGCATAATCTGGACAGTCTGAGGAGCATACCTGCAAGAGCTGAGTTTACGCGCTTCGTCCAAGCCTCCAGTCAGAGCTCTCGAAGACTGTCACAGCAGGGCAACATTGCAACGTTGCAAGGATTCGTCGACTTGCCGCGCACACGCAAGGCAGCTGGTGCAGCGAAGCGCATCACCGATGAGCTCACAGCCCGACTGAATGACCTGCAGAGCCGTCTAGACAATGCTTCGAGGCAGGCCGACGAACTTCGGCAGGCTGTCGGCCAAGTCGGCAAGCAAGACGTATCCTATCTCGAGTCCGAGTCGGAGGCAGCCCAGCTCTTAGGTGAGATTCGGGTAGCCGCTAACAAGGTCTCATCAGACTTCGATCATATCCAATCGCTACCTCGACAGGACACGAAGTCTGTGGCTGCGGCGTCGAAGTTGGCGATGCTGCATACGCGCAACTACCTGCCGAACCTGGTCGAGTTCTCCGCAGAGATGAACGAGTTAGTCGATAAGTATCGAGATCGCAAGCAGCAAGCCAGTGAGACCGCTCTCGAACACATGCAAGTGCTGTCTCGCATCGAAAATCAGCTCGCCGGCTTGTATGCAGACACCGAAGGCTTCGGACTAGCTGAGGAAGATCAGCAGGCATTCGTGTCAGTGGGCGTGATAGCGCGACTCCCGTCTGTATACGGACAGCTTCTTGTCGAGTCGGTGCGACGTCGCGAGTGGGTAGCGAAGATGAAGCGGGATACTATTACTTTACAAGAGGAGGTCGCCACGTACCAGGAAGAGGAGGAGAAACGACGCAAGAAGTGGATGCGATCCGTCGAGGATGTGGTCAATGTTGAGTCTCTGCAGTCTAGTAGAGCACTTGGCATTGAGCTGAGTCTGCAGAATGAAGGCGGTAGCTGGCCTATGGTCACTCGTCAAGAGCTAGCAGACTATCTCGAGGTTCTGGTACAAGTCTACGGAGAAGGGCCAGTGACAGAAGAAATGGATGCTGCGATCAAGGAACTCGACAGGCCAACTCGCAAGCAGATCAAACACGCCAAAGCGTTCAAGAACGGTAGCATGCACGAAGCTGCTTTCGGCGATACCTCACTTCTGCTCCGAGGAGATGAGCAGCACAGGTCAATTCGCGATATGAACACGCGGCTTGAAGAGGAGCTCAAGGGTCAGAAGAGTCGAGTTCGGAAGCTGGAGGATCTACTGCACCGCTCAACACAAAGCAGCCGTGCGAGTGGAGGCGAGATGTTCACACCGGCCACATTCTCCGCTGGCACAGCCACCCCTCCATCTTTGTCCACGCCACTACCATCTGGCGAGTTGCCTCGGAGCGCATCAACAAAGCACCGACGTCTTTCGTCTACCCAGGCGATCGATGGGCAGTCCACGCAGAAGCTCGCTCGTCGCATTGTAGACCTCGAGGCTGAGCTACACACTACTCGTGAAGAAGTCAAAAGCCGGAAGAACTCCGACGTTGAAGCGCAGAAGCAGGTCGACGAAGCTGTGTCCACCAAGAAGGATCTTATGGAGAACATGGAGGCACAACAGAGGGAGTTTGCTACTGAGCGGAGGAATCTAGAGGCTGAGCTTAGAGAGGCAAGAGAACGAGTCGAGGAGGTCGAGACCGAAGTCGAGCGGCTCATGGGAAGTCGGGAGGACGAGCGAGGTGGCAGTGAGCAGAGGGTCACTATGCTCGAAGCGGAGATCGAGAGGATGAAGCAGGATGCTGACGGACACGCTGGACGTGCCGCTAATGAGCAGGCTGCACGCGAGAACTTAGAGAGCAAGTTAGCAGTGGCAGAGCGAGCTAGAAACACAGCAGAAGACACAGTACAACAGATGAAGATCGAACGGGAAGCTGCAAGAGAGGCCGAAGCGGAGCAGCTCGAGCGACTGACGGCGGCCCATGCACAGCTATCCACCAACGATGGGATACCGATCGGGATCGCCGCAATGGCAGTCGCGCTGGAAGAGTTGACGCGAAAGGCTGTTGCGCATGCGAAAGACCTGACGGACGCCGTGGCATTTGCGAAGTCGGAGAATGCAATCCTGCAGTCAACGAACGACACTCAGAGGAGTGAGCTTCAAGACGCTATGCAAAACCGAACCAAGTTCGAGGAAGAGGCAAGAGGTCTCGAGAGTCGACTTGCGTCAGAACAGGCGGCGACTACATCACTACAGCAACAGCTCCAGGATGAGCAGACGCAGCTGAAGAGCCTGCGCAGCAAATTTGCAGAAGGCGAGACAGGCTCCGACGCACTCCGTCAACGCGTTGCGGACGAGGAGCTCAAAGTGATCAAGCTATCGTCTGAGCTGGCCCAATCGAAGTCGCATGCTAACAGCCTCGACGTCGAGCTGACACGTCTGCAGAAGTCGCACAAGATGCAGGAGATCGACGTCGAAGTCATGACTGATCGGCTGCGCACGCGGGGGGAGAAGGCTAAGGAGGTATCGCAGCGTCTGTACGCGCAAAACACCCGCCTAGCTCGACTCCTCGAGCGTCTTGGCCTTGCCATCTCGTACCAAGACGACACGATGGTCGTCGAGCGTGCTTCTAAGATCGGCGCCAGCACAGCTCAGACCGATCCTCAAAGCAGCACTAATGCCCTGACGTCGCCACCAGAGACTCGCAAGTCATCCTACGCCGATATGCCTACCCTCGACACTACTCTCCTCCACTGGCCCTCGGCTCTTACCACTGAAGAGGAGAACAATCAATACACCGCCTTCCTGTCCAATCTCTCCATGTTTAATCTCGAGACCTTCAGCGAAGCCGTCATCAAACGCCTCCGAGACTTCGAGTATACAGCCCGCAAATACAGCCGCGAGGTGAAAGACTCCTCGAAGCGTGCGGACGCTTACAAAGACCGCGCACAACGCCTCAAGACCGAGGCACACGGTAAGATCGCCGTGCGGGATTTCAAGGAAGGGGATCTGGCGCTCTTCCTTCCGACTCGAGGTCAGGCGAAAGGAGCGTGGGCAGCGTTCAATATCGGGTGTCCGCACTACTTCCTCGCGGAACGAGAAGGCATGGGTCTCGGGCGTAGGGACTTCTTCGTCGGTCGGATCCAGAAACTGGAAGGCCGAGTTGTGGATCTCGGCCGCCAGCCAGCCGAAGGCGAGTCGAAGGGCGGTTCGCCGAGTATAGCTGAAGACGACAACCCCTTCGAGCTTTCCGACGGCCTGACGTGGTGGATGGTGCACGCTTCCGAAGAGCGCCCTGGCCTGACCTCCTCCAATTCTGCAGCCGCGCCCACCACACCCGGCCTAGGCAAGAGTACAGTCGCAGCTGCGAATGTAGACGCAAAAGGGAGTATCCGCACGAAGCCCAAGGGCGAGCTGTCGGAAGCGAGCAAACATCTCAACAAGAGTCTGGATAGTAGGAGATCCAGCACCTCCTCGCGCAAAGGCGTCATCGCCACGCTCTCCTCTGGCGCAGCAGGCACCGGCCACTCACCCCGCAGCCCTAGCATAGGCTCGAATTTCGATGGCCCTGCCACCACCGCGCTGCGAGGAAGGAGCGAAAGCCAAGTCTCCCTACGTCCACCACCATCGGCGCCCATCATCTCCCTCCCTTCGCCTCCTCCTCCCGCTCCAGCACCGTTGCGCTCACAGTCGCCGTCTCTGTTGCAGTCAAGGTCGAGGTCTAAGAGCCCTTCCAAGAGCATCCGCTCACTTCAACGGCATCTTGACGCCGGCACGCCGGCTAAGGGCAGTCCGGCGAAGAGCCCGGTCAAGAGCCCGCAGAAAGGCAAGGCGTGGGAGAGTCTTTGGAGTGCGGAGTTTGCGCTTGAGAGTCCGGGGAAGAAGGGGGAGTAATGTTCGGTCTCAGAGATGGGGTGGAGTGGGGTTAGCTGATGAGTTGATCGAGATGGATGCTGAGTGGTCGGCGAACGACGAGGTCGTTGTACTATACCTAGGGTTCTTGCTTGTACGAACATCACATTTTGGAAACGCATCGTTGACAAGGTCTCACAAGACTCTGCCGAGCGAAGCAGTCTCCGTTCTGCGCCGCCCTTAGGCTGACTATGTCATACTATTTACAATACTTCGTGTGCTCGTCTGTGTACCCACCGCACACTTTGATCATCCTTTCCGCTTAGTTGCAAACTCGCTCAGGTCTTCACATCCGGCTCCACACGCCCAATGAACTCTTGCAACTTCAGCAAATCCGTCGCGAGCTTCACGTTCTCCTTCAAGTACTCCTGCGCGTCGAGCCCGTACTTGCTCGCATCGCTCTCGTGCCTCTCAACATACAACCGAATTGTCGCACCACTGCTGCCAGTACCCGACAAGCGGACCACAATCCGGCTGCCATCGTCGAACTTGACGTAAATGCCCTGATTCTTGCTCACGCTGCCATCAAGATCCGTGTACGAGAAGTCGTCAGCCTCCAGCACCTTCCGGCCAGCAACGGTCGAGCCAACGAACTCGCTCTTCTTCTCGCCGATCAACGTCTTCATATGCTGTGTCATCTTGTCCGCGCCCGCAGACTCACAGCCCTCGTAATCGTAGCGTGTGAAGAAAGTGCGGCCGTAGATATTCCAGAAGTCATGCTGGATCGACTTGATGCTCGGCGTCTTGCCAGTCTGCTGTCCAACACCAGCGATGATGTTCAGCCACGCCACGATAGCCCATAGACCATCCTTCTCGCGAATGTGGTTTGAGCCGGTGCCGAAGGACTCCTCGCCGCAGATATTCATCTTGTCCGCGTCGAAGAGACCACAGAAGAATTTCCAGCCGGTCGGGACTTCGTAGGACTGGAGGCCCTTTTTCTTGGCGACCAGGTCCACGGCACCGGAGGTGGGCATGCTGCGTGCGAGGCCGTAGACGCCTTGCTTCTTGAAGTAGGGGATTAGGTCGGCGTGGTGGGCGATGATTGCGAGGGAGTCGCCGGGCGAGACGAAGGAGTTGGCGCCATAGATCATGTTCCTGTCGCCGTCACCGTCGGACGCGGCACCAAAGTGAACGCCATTCTTATCGACAGCCTCAACAAGGGAGTGTGCGTAGACCAAGTTGGGATCCGGGTGGTGGCCGCCAAAGTCTGGCAGTGGGGTGCAGTTCTGGCAGGAGTCCTTGAGGCCAAGCTCTTTCTCGAAGATGTCTTTGCCGTAGTTTCCGGTCACACCGCTTAGGGCGTCAAAGAGGACCTTGAAGTCGCTGTGTTGGGTCAGGAAGTCTTTGATCAGCTTGAAGTCGAAGATGTCCTTCAGCATGTCGACGTAGTCTTTTGTGCTGTGGACGATCTCGACCTCGAGGGGACCGTAGGTCTTTGTGCCGATGGTCTTGAGGTCGATCTCGGGAATGTCGGCAATCTTGTAGGATGTGATAGATTTCGAGAAGTCGTAGATCTTGTTCGTCACGCTCTCGGGTGCTGGGGCGCCGTTTGCGAGGTTGTACTTGATGCCGAAATCCTCAGTCGGTCCTCCCGGGTTGTGCGATGCTGTGAGCAGGATACCTCCTGTTGCCTTCTTGATGCGGATGAGGTGGCTTGCCGCGGGTGTGGACATGATGCCATCTTGACCGATCAGCAGCTTCTTCACTCCGTATGCTGCTCCGATCTTGGCAATGATCTGGGTGACCTCGGGGTTATAGTACCGCCCGTCACCGCCAATGACGAGGTATGCGCCATCAGGACCTTCGGGGATCGATTGGATCGTTGAGGCAACGAAGTTCTCTGCGTAGTTTGTCTGTTGGAAGACCTTGACCTTCTTGCGGAGTCCGGAGCTGTGGATCGTTGTCAGCGTCCTGCTAGCCATGGCTTGCCCACGCCCTGCTCTCCGTCTACCATGGTCGAGGCGATCTGGTTCAACCATGCAGTCGAACAGCAATTGCCCTTCAGTATACATCGCGGTTCGACAATGCTTGGAAGTAAGAAAGTCGGGATAACTTACGTTCCCGGCTTCTGGTCCTGGTAGGCCTTGGTCTCGACGGTCTTGACGCTCATTGTGGCGATTGTCTGACTTGCAGTATGTGTGCGTTGCTTGCAGTGAGTAGAAGAGAGCAAATGCAATATCGGGTAGGGGTATTGTACAAGTAAGGCGGTCAATACGGAAACAGCAAGATGATATGCCAAACAAACGTTCTGTATAGCTCTGCCGATCCGCCCATGTTGACGTGACCCTGCATATCGAGGGGCTCAACGTGGGGCAGCCGGTGGCGGCAGGTGCTTCCGAAGTGGCACCGGCAATGGGACCAGAGACCTACACCTCGTACCCGTCGTGCTGCGAATGTATGTTGGTGTGTCACACGCGAGTGACACACCTCAAGTAGCAGACCACTCGACGGGTCCTCACTGCTAGGATATGTCGCACCGTAACAACGAAACACTACTAGTCCTTGCCCTAGAGAGTTTCTACAAAAGGTAAGTTTTACTGTCGCCTACCATTTAGCCTCATTTGCAGTGTCGCGGTGTTGCATAGAACAGCATTCTCTCTCGTAGACATCTGCTGAGCGGTCCGACACCTCTGCCACTCGCGTGTTTGTGCAACGGCTTAGTAGTGCATCATGGTCGGGGTCCATCGTGGAGTCTTTACTTTGCCACTCCCAGGCCTCTACAACGCAGACTACCACTCGGTAGACGGCATCCGTATCTTGTGAGAGAGGCTAAAATACTGCCATCTGGGAGCGGAAGGAAGATGCTCGATTGCATTGAAGCTTTGCCCCGTACACGTACAACCCTCATCCCACCAACGCCGCGCTGAGCCCAAGCAACGTCTACCACCTCCATATGCAAACCGCAATCGTCGGCAATGCTCATGCCGCAATATCAAAGCTAGTCCCACACCCACAACTGCTCTTCGCCCCCGGAATCCCAGTGACCTTGAACTGACTCCCGATCAACTCCATCGTATAATCGATACTACTCCCCTTCAGCAGCTCTAGACTCGGCTCATCCATGACCACCGTCGGCTTGTATCCCTCGCCTCCTTCATCTCGGAAGATAGTGTCCTCACTTGCATCCGCCTCCGCTGTGTTGGTCAAGCTCATGAGGTATTGGAAGCCGTGGCAACCGCCGGACTCGACGCTGACCCGGAGGGCGAGATCGGGATTTTGGTCCTTCTCTGAGATAGCTTTGAGGCGATGCGAGGCGCGGGGCGTTATGTTGATGGTCCATTCCATGCCGTCTTCGCCTTTGCGGGGGTTTGTGATGGCTGTGGCGTAGCGGGCAGGCGTGGTCGTGAAGGCTCGTCGTCGCGGCGTTGGTACGAGGCTAGACGCTGGACGTGGTCTTCGAGATGGCGCTCGACTTGGTCGTGGTTGCTCATGCCATGCTGGCGCGAGGAAGTCGAGGAATAGTCCTCCGGATGGTCGAGCTGTGGGCGACGATGAGCTAAAGGCTTTCGTGAAGGCAGTGCTTCTTCTTAGCCCATCGCGAGTCGCGGCGCTGGCGATGCGAGTGCGTGCTATGGGTACACTCATGATGTGGTGTTGTTGGAGTTGCAAGTCTGGTACGTCTATTCATGGAGCGCATCACAGTGTCTGGATTGGTAATGCCGAGGGCGGTGTTGGCCGGCAGAATGAACTTCGGAGAAAGATGCTGCCCGATGCGGCTAGATCAGTTCTCAGATATGGAGGTGATTGATGACGGCCACTGAATCGCCTTCTGCCACGCAACAACTTTTCACTCTCCCAGGTTCACCAGCGTTACCAGTGCGATTCCGAAACTCCGTAATACACTGATAATTCGAACGCCATGGCTCCCAACGGCGATCATTCGCCGCCAAACTTCCGCCATATGTTTAAGATACCGACAAAAGGCGACCTCCGGCGGAAGACTCTCGAGAAGTCAGACGACATCCCCAGCAGACCAGACGATGGCGAGCCGTGCGTCTATCTCTGCGGCAACTCACTCGGCCTTCAACCTACCCTAACCCGACAGTACCTCGAGCAATATCTCGACACCTGGGCAACGAAAGGCGTCTTCGGCCACTTCACAGACATCAACGATAGCAACCTCGCACCATGGATGCACGTCGACGACGACCTCGTGGAAGACATGGCGACGATCGTCGGCGCAAAGCCAAGTGAAGTCGCCGTAATGCAGACACTCACGGCCAATCTGCATCTTCTCATGGCGAGCTTCTACAAACCCACCAAGGAACGCTACAAAGTCATTCTCGAAGGCAAAGCGTTTCCGTCTGATCACTACATGGTCGAGTCACAGATCCAACACCATGGTCTGGATCCAGCGCTGAGCATGATACTCATCGAGCCACCCACGAGCTCTGGTGTGCTTCCAACAGATCACATCCTGTCCGTCATCGATCGACATGCCGACACGACCGCTGTGCTTCTCCTTCCCGGCGTGCAATTCTACACCGGCCAATTTCTTGACATGCCCCGGATCACAACCTACGCTCAAGATCGAGGCATTCTCGTCGGCTGGGATCTCGCACACGCCGTCGGGAATGTGCCTCTTCAGCTTTCCGATTGGAACGTCGATTTCGCCGCGTGGTGCACGTACAAGTATCTCAACGCTGGGCCAGGCTCGATAGGCGGTCTCTATGTCAACGAAAAACACTTCCATCGTCCTCGGCTGGCAGGCTGGTGGGGCTCGAGTAAAAGCTCGCGCTTCGACATGACGAATCGATTCGAGCCTATACCCAGTGCTGCTGGGTTTCAATTGAGCAATCCGTCGGTCGCTGACAGCACTGCACTTCGAGCAAGCCTCGACATCTTCAAGCAGACCACGATGAAAGCGTTGCGTGCGAAGAGCTTGGAGCTGACGGGCAGGCTTGAGGTGCTGCTGAAGCAGAGTGAGGCTAAGCACTTGTTCTCGATCATCACACCGGGTAATAAGGCAGAGCGAGGCGCGCAACTAAGCATCCGACTACAGCCAGGGCTACTCGATGCTGTGCTCGTGCAGCTTGAGGAGGAAGGCGTCGTAATTGATGAGCGGAAGCCAGACGTGATCCGTGTTGCACCTGCGCCGCTATATAACAACGTTGAGGATGTGAAAGCATTCGTTCGCGTGTTTGGTGCTGCTTGTCTCGAAGCTGCGAAAGCGGGCAAGCCGGATGGCAAGAGTGTAGCGTCCGTCGATGGCAATGCGAAGGGCTGGTCTGAGATCAAGTGAGCGATCGACCGATCGATTGGACACAATGCTGCCTGGCAAGAATCATTTGCAACGGCAGAATCGTTCACATGCCCGTGTGCAACGCGACTGCGTAGATCCACGACTAGGTGAAACGACGACAAGAAGCCGCACATACAACACATCCTAATACTCGTCCGAGTGTGTGGTCGGCGTGTAGCATTGCAAGTCTCACTAAGATCGTTCGACGGAAGTCGCAAACGACTTGTTTATGCTTGGCAAGTGCGATCCAGAGACCCGAATCGGGAGACGATGGCGGGCAGAGATGCTAAGGAGCTACCGTTTTCGTGATCAGCCAACCGGCGGCCTGTTATACTCTCGAGGGTGTGCATTCGTCGGACTATTGTTGGCGCCAAGACCCTGGGACTTCATCTGAACATCGTTGTGTCTGGAGCAACGTTTATCTGCCACCCAGCGCTGCTAGACAAACGCATATGTCTTAGAGGTTGGCCGGGATCGATGCTGATGACGAAGCTCGCATCCAGCGATGCATACGAGATATCTATATATCGTCCCTTCACTCGGCATCCTCGTCACAATTCCTCCCTCCCGCCTTGCGGCGTTTGCCCAAGCACCTCACAAACAGCCGGCGTCCCGACCTCCATCCGATAAACACACTTCTCCTCCTCCATAATCTTCCAAACCTCATTCTCCTCACTACACCCCAACACAACAGTCGTACTCCGAATAGGGCCATTCCAACACCCCTGCCCGCCCTCATGCTTCATAGCGATCCGCTCGCCACTCCCCAGTCCCTTCCCGTCAGCAGGCACCTCGTCGTCAACCATGATCCGCTCTAAGCGGTTGTAATTGCCCATGTTAGTGTGTCCGCCGCCTTTCTTGGGTTTCTGCGTGGTTTGCCCCAGGAAGCAGACTTCGTACGTGTACTCGCCCGCGTCTGTGGAGACGCATTGGCCTTTCAGGGCGCGGAAGATGTCCTCGGGGCCAAAGTCTTTGGCGAGGTCTTCGGTGTGGGAGGCGAGGTCTTTGCGGGAATTAGTGAGGTCGTTGCGCGCTGCTTCCGCGCGGCTGCGGGCGTCGAGAACCGCTTTGGTTTCTGTTGATGTGCCGGCGGGGGAGGAGGCGGTGTCTGCTAGGATGCCGTTGGAGATCATGAGGTTGCGGAGATCGCGGAGCTTGGTGTCGAGGTAGGCGCGGATGGTTGCGGGGAGGTAGTTCTCGAAGGCGTAAACTGGGCAGTATTTAGTGATTAGACTGTGGCAGGGGGATTGTGACAGTACTCACGAACGTCGAGCTCGGTCTCCTCCTCACCCTCGTACTCGTCCCAGTTCAGGCCGTTCTCAGCGTCCTCTTTGCTGATCTCGTCAAGGTCTCGGTCTAGGGCATCGTTCGACTCTGCCTTCTCCTTCGCGGCATAGTCTTCCCACGCTCTCACAGCCCGCTTAACTCCCTCGTCGTTAAAGTTCGGATTGTACTCCTCCTTGAAAGTCGTCAAGAGCTTCTCCAGATCCTGCAGCCTCCCCTTGTTCGCATCCCTCTCGTTCCTGACCCTTATCAAGCTTTCCCTCAGCTCATTAGTCCTCTGCTTCGCCAGTCCAACGAGCAAACCGAGCTTGCCGGCCTTCGGACTGACGCTCCCCTTAACGACCCGCCCCTTCTCCCTCTTCTCGAGCTCCGCTAGCTCCTGCTCCGTCTGCTTGAGCTTCAACTCCTGTCCCTCGATTTCCGTCCCCAAGCTCTGCAACCGATCCTGCACCTGTAGCCTCAGTCTCGCCGCCTCAGCAACAAGCTCCTTCCTCTTCCGACTCGCATTTCCCAAACTCTTCTGCCTCGCCTCGTCCTTCTTCCTCCACTCCTTGCCAATCTCCTTACACCGGTCCTCGCACTTCACCCCACCCACATGACCGTACTCCTCACTTCCATCACAGCAAGTGTCGTAATCGCAGATTCCGTCGTTGACATTCGTGAAGGGCACGTAGGATGGTATGTGACCTTTGTTCTTACAGTAGAAGCCTGGCAGGGCGAGCGAGGCGTTGACTGTGTTCCGGACGGTGTCGGCCGGAGTGTGTGGGGAGAGGGGTGAGAGGTGGGAGCAAGCTGCGGTGCCGGGCTCGTCTGAGCCGTCGGGGCAGTCGCAGTAGTCGTCGTTGATCTGGGAGGTACTGAGGTGGATGGAGGGGTTGGAGATGCAGGTGAAAGACTTCGAATCTTTGTAGAATTTGGCGACTGCAGCATATGGTCAGGACTGTGAGGGAGCTGTGGTGCATTGGGATTCACTTACAGTCTGGACTAACGCCTCGCGGCCGACTACTGTCAGTCGCAGCATATGCTATGGCTGCGTACTCCAGGTACAACAGCGCCACGAGACTCTTCATGCTGTAAAGACGGTGTATGAAAGCGAAGTTGAGGTCGGGATCAGCTGGGCAAATGTTTTGGCTGCGCGAGACCCTCACGTTGGCTCGTGACAGTTGGCGAGTTGATGAGCCGAAAGTATGGCTTCCTGACATGGCACAGTATGTGGTGATCTGAGTACAAACTTCTCGCTGCAGCTTGAACGAATTGCCTATGAGCGAGCAACGATGCACTGAACGACTACAACGTAATGTGAATGTGCTGTCAAGGTATGGTAAGTCCAGAGGCTTTCTGCGAAGCTAAGGTTGACAGGCACTTCTACCTCAGCATACTGCTCCCTGAAGCCGGCGAGGGTTCACGTCATGCGGCCGTGTCTCGTGGCTGCACGAAGCCTCCCTCTCAGCGGGCAGTGCTCTACACCATTGCAAAAATGCGTCCCAGCTTCGGGGACCGATGCATGGGCAATGCCCTGACACCCTGATCGACACCGTCTCCACAGCTTGCACCTGTGATGGATGGTTCGGGTCGCCCACCGCCTACATATTCGTGCCTGAGACCACACATAGTTCGGTACAGCGCTCTAGTCGTCCAATGTCGTAATCACTCTCCCATGCTTCAGTCCACCGTAACGCCTCGTCTCCTCAGATCCGTCTTCGCTTGTTCGATCTGCTTCATGAGCTCCCCGTGCGCCTCAGGGACATCGTTGAACGAGAAGACACCGTAGCCAAGCTTGAAGAGAAGGTATGCGCCGAGCGTGACGATCGCCCAGAGTGGAAGCTGCGCGTCGTGAGCTGTTAGCGGATCCCAAAGATGCTACCAGCAGATGGATAGACGAACAACAGGAAGAACTTCGTCTTGCAGTTTCGAGGGCAGAGGTAGGACGCCGGACAACAGGACGAAGTACACCTGTTGTATTGAGTTAGCTTGGGCTGGGCAGTATAGGCGGAGTACATACTACAGCAGTGATCAGTGCAAATTTGAGAGTCTCTGATGCGCGTGTCATGGCGGAGGCTGATGTGGGTGGAGTGGCACGCGACCCCAGCTGTTGTGTTGGTCAGGCAGTAATAACGCGGAACAGGTAGTGGAGGTAAGGTAGGTACACAAGGTACCGATCGGCTAGGGTCTAACCCTATCTCGAGAGTTCACATAGCATGTGCTTTGTCGAGTGCTTTCTGCGATTTGCGTAAACATGATCATGCACGCATACTGAACAGTCATACCAGCGGAATGTGATACGAACCAAAAGGAGAGCTTCAAGGATAAAGGTCGATCGATTGCAACGATCGCCAACTCATGGGCTGCAATTGACCCATGAATACTGGCACACCCATCATTATGGCGGCACAGGAAACCATAGCCGATCCCGAGAGAGACGATCTGGAGTCTCTGCTTCAAGTTCTGAAGTCCAGCGATGCTACGTCTGATCAATTTGCGGTCGCTGGCACGACTCTCGCGGATCTTAGCAGGACTTCTGCAGATACTCGGAAAGGGTTGGCTGATCACGATATAATCAAGCGGTTGATGGATGCTTTGGCTGTACCGATCCTTCTGGAGGCAACTCAGCACCAATGCACTGCTATAGCTATTCTGCGTTGCCTCGGGAATGCCTGCTACGGCACTACTGACGACGACGACGACGACGACGACGACAGTCAAGATTTTGCCAGCACCATCGTGGAACACGGATTCGAGTGGGTACACCACCTACCGAGCACTGAAGCTCAGTTGAATGGTCGTGATGCCACGGTGAGCATCATGGCTGTCCGCGTGCTGAATAATATAAGCACATTGTCTTCCGCGGTTCCGGCACGAATGGCTGCGAGCAACCTAGACAACTGGCTGATCGACATCCTGGCTTCCTCCATGTTACCAGACGACGTAGTGACTCACGCCATGAATCTTCTCGCGTCAATTTGTGCTCTAGGCGTGCGAGAGATGCCAGACACTTTGTCGGAGAACAGACTGTTTCTGCTTCTCTCACTGACCGAGAAGTACGCCTGTGATCCTGTACACGGCCTCATACCATCGGAGAGACTCGCTGCAGTCTCGACAAGCGTCTGTAACTACCTAAGCGGTGGCGATGAACAGAAGGGGCTAATCGTCGACTTCAGCCTGCAACGCAAGCTTTGGGATCTCTTCGTGCTTATTGATCGCCTGTCGCAAGCACCGGGTGACGCTAAAGATGCACAGTCGAAACGTGGAGAAACCTTGAGAAGAGACCTCATTGAAAGCGACGGACGTCTCTGGGATGCGTCCATGGAATTTCTCAAACCTGATCCTAGGTTCTTGAGTGTTTCGGATGCTGAACTTGAAGCAGAGGACCAAAGGTTCACCCAGGCGCAGCTATTGAGCTATGTCTGGCTACTAAGTGATCTCGCCAATGATGCGGCTTTCGCTCCGAAAGGGTTGAAGGACCCACTGGTGGGAAGAATTGTTCAGCTCCTGGCGCAGCCTCCCATCACCGAGACTGAGCCCACCAGCGCACGCAAATCATCACCCTATCGTCTCACTGCAGCCTGCCAGATTCTCAGCAACGTTCTGAACCACAAGGTATGGAGAAACGCTGCGCCGCTGGTGCAGCACGATCGCATACACACATACTTGATTGCCGACCTGCTCGAGACCGAGCATGACGAATACTTGCATGCAGGCTCGTATCTACTTTGTCAACTGGCACGTCCGAGTGCTGAAGTGCGTCAGCAGCTGGCTCTTACCCCTGGCATGGCCGGAGTCTGTGGGAGACTGGCCCGACACCATAATCCTGCACTACGCGAGGACGCGGCCCGTTTGATCACGGCACTTGTGCGAGATTCGCCAGCCGCGCGGCAAATGTATCTGCCCTTGATGGAGGAGATCTCGGCGTTCAATGAGACACATCGTGCAGTACATGAGAAGCAGGAAAAGTAGCGTTCTTCGATACTGCGGGCCAGAATGCCCGAGCGTCGGAATTCGACTGAGAGTCCTGTGGAGACTGAAGAGCGAAGGAGAACAATCCCATAAGAGCCGTTCCCCATTCCGTTGACGCTTGAGTCGGCTCAAAGAGGAGCTTTCTTTTCTCAATGACAGTCGCGCGTGCTGAGTGCGCCCTGCCGCGTGGAACATCCGATACTGTCGATTTGGATCAACTGCACTCTCGCCGGGGCACTTACTGCTTCGGAAAGCGAGACAGCGCGCAGGATCTGACCTCAGCCACCAGTCTTGCCAAGGAATTTGCGTCGCATCCACCCGTCGCCGTTCTCGAGGTACTCCTCCCTAGTTACGATCACTTGCTTCAAGGCAGTCTCGTTTCGAGCCAAGCGCTGACCACCCATCCAGGCATGCCTGATCGGATCCTTAGCGTGCGCAACTCGTAGTACGATGTCATCAGACAGCCTGCTTCTGAGGTCTGTCTCCAATCGCTCGACGAACCCTGGCAGCTTACTAGTCCCACCCACCACGAGCACATTTGCCAGGAATGCTTGCCAGAAGCCGACCGGGAGCGCATTCAGAGATTGTAAGATCGTGCCCACAAGCCCATCAGACTGCATGCCGATGTCTGACG
Source organism: Rachicladosporium sp. CCFEE 5018 (assembly GCA_002077045.2). NCBI lineage: Eukaryota > Fungi > Ascomycota > Dothideomycetes > Cladosporiales > Cladosporiaceae > Rachicladosporium > Rachicladosporium sp. CCFEE 5018. Next base: position 1,188,225 of record KZ111143.1, read on the forward strand.
GTGTGAATAGCAGCTCTGGCACACTGAAACGCTCATTCGCAATCACGACTAGGTCTTCCCTCGGCATACCAATACCCAATTGTCGTTTCCTAGCAGCACTACTAGGGTCGTGCGGTCTTGCGAAACCACGCTTGATTTCTTCGTAGTCAGGTAGAACGTAATCGACGACGATGCTATGATCGATTCTCCGTCGATCCTTCATGCCGCCCTTCCAGACTCTCTCCAGATCGACATCAAAGTCCTGCGAGACGTAGCACACATCCTCCTTGATCTGATTAGCCATCCAGTCTTCTTTCTGCAGCTCTAATTGCCGCGTTGAGATGAGGTCTTTAAGTTGATTTGTGAGCGTCTTGCCACCAATGTCTAGCCTTCGGCATGCACTTTGTAGCACCTTCCCATGCAGCAACGGCGTCACAGTCGTATGGGAGTAGCCTGCATCAATGACAAGGAGACACTCCGCCGGTACCCCGACCTCGCCTCCGGCATCACCAAACGCACCCTCAGCATAAGCATTTAAACTCGCCCCCACAACCCTCACATACCCCCCAAACCCAAACTCCTCCATAACCATCTCATCAGCCTGCCTCTGCACCGCAATTGGCGCACTACACTGCTCCGTCAAAATCAAGTTAGTCTCCCTAGCCTCACACCAAAGCCCTCGTGCCTTCGCGCCATCGTCGAAGAACTCGTACTCCCAAATCGCTTTCTGAGACTCCCAGTTGACAATGTAGCCATTCTCGACTGGGTGGCGGAAAGCTAGCTCGCCGAAATCGAGACAGGTGGAGAGTTGGGAGGCGATGTAGGTGCGGCGGTCGCGGGTGGAGTGGGAGATGGAGTTGGGGATTATGTGGCACGCATCTGCACTGGGGGTGTTGTCTTGGTCCAGGTGGGAGGAGAAGCCGGCTTTGATCGCGTCGGCTCCGTTGTCGAGGATTAGCGTCCGAGGTTGGAGGCTTGTGGATGGAGGGGCTTGGGGCTTTTGACGAGCCATCTCCGTGAGCTAGCACCAAAGTTGATTGATCGATCTTTTGAGGCTGCTGCTGGATAGTCGTCGTGATCGCGGAAGGAAACCGCACAAAAGTTTGACTTCCTCGTCAACACCTTGATGGCTTCAATCTAGACAGGATTTCTGTATGCGCATTATTAACATAGCGTGTCTAGCGTGACCATGCCGCCTTCCACCGCCGCCGACGGGCAGGCTCTCGACACCCTCATCACCTCCACCCTCGCCCTCCTCTCCCAATTCTCCAGCTCCCTAGCCGCTACCTCGTCTGCCTCGACCTCATCCGCGGTCAAAGATCCTCCGAATCCTCTCGACATCCTCTCCGATGCCTCGCGCCTACTCAGAGCACACGTGACAAAGATCTCCCTTCTTGCGATCAACAAACCTTTTACCCCAAGCGCGATCACCACAATCATCCGCGAAGTAGCGGGAACATGTCTCCCCGCTATGATGAGCGCAGTGCAGATCTGCGAGCAGCAGAAGACGATCTGGCCAGAGTTCGTGGGCAAAGAGGCGCAGTTGAGGGTGCGAAGGGTGTTCAGGGAGATGGAATCACTTTTACAGGAAGTGCGCAACATCTCTCACGGCACCGGCGCAGGCTTGGGAGGGAAGAGAGATAGTCTGAGCTGTACTGGTGTGGTATGGGAGGCTTGCGATGCGCTGGCTGAGCTGCAAGAGTTGGGCATTGCTGGGCTGGCGGTCCAGAAGGCAGAGCAGTGGAGGGACACGATCAAGGATGCTATTCAGGAGTTGAAGGAGTGGATGGAGGGCGAGGCATTGGACAGCGAAGGGCAGAAGGATGCGCTGCTAGATAGTGACGATGAAGGTGTGGATGGGGATGCCGATAGCTTCGACGATATCTTCAACGCTGCGAACAGCATGCCTACTGATCGGCCGGAGTTGAAGGGATTGGTTGAGGAAGCGATCGAGAAGTTGAAAAGGGTAGGGTTGCTGTACAATGCGTTACTCAAGCGGAGACTCAGGGTGTACCCCGCTGGCGTAGAGAAAGGAAATGCGAAGCAAATTGATGAGATCATGGTGGACCTGAGAGCGATACCACACATGATTGACGAACTGGCGAGTACGTTCTACGATCTCGACGAAGATCAGGCAAGGGTCGTGCTCGACAAGTGCGTTATTCGTGCGAAAGGTGTGGCATCCGTTGCATCACAGAGCTATGATGGTCACGATGATGAGTTCACGGCATGGAATAGGACGTGGCAAGATGCAATCGGCTGAATCACATGTGCGTGTTCCGAGACTTTATCTCCTTCGGCACTCATTTCATAGGTCACAAGAGGCGATGTGGCTCGAGTAAGACCTCGAGTCTGCTACACGTATGCGAGACGATGGCTCGAGCGTAGCATCGTTGAAGCAATATAGGCGAACAGGCGAGCCCACGACGCAGCTGCCTTCCTGGGCTGCAAGCCGACAAGCTGCTAGCGCCTAAGACTGTGGTCCCGCTGGAGGCTAGGGCTGATGTCTACCAGCTGGACGCCTGCATGGTTCGTGAGAGCATTGCGCCAGACAAGAGAGACAAAAAGGGTCCAAGAGAAACATGTGGCGTGCGTTCTTTCTCAAGCAAATCAACGGGATGTGCATCGGTGTACTGCTCCTTAGGTGACCTCCGTCGGGGCAGGCGTAAGCATAGGAAAGATTGAGTCTGAACAGGGTGGAGAAGGAGTCTTGAAGGATATGACGGATCATGGTTGTCGTCCTCGCCTGCGTCAGTGCAATCACGGCCGAACAAACCAGAGCAGTGCTAGCGCGGAAAACATTACAGTGCTACCACGCAAGACAACACTCATTCGCCGTGCTCCCTCCGTATCGGTAGCAGAGTACAGGATGCTTGTGAAGTTCAGTAATGCTGCCCGAGGCCGTAGTTCTGTGACGTAAGCCCTTCGGTGCACCTTCCCTCTTCCGTCGCACTTGACCTGACATTCTCGAGTTTCCGCGACTTCGACGTCGTTCAGTTCTCCACTATACATCGCCAACATGGGGGATCCATATCGTCGCAGAGACGATCGTAGCCGTGACTACGGTCGCCACGACGACGTCTACGACAGACCTCGCGATGAGGACCACTACCGCCCGCATTACAATGACCGCCCTCCGCCGCCAAACTATTACCCACCCCAATCGCCACCTCGCCGTGAAGTCGCCCACAACAATTCACGTGACGGTGGCTTCTCATTCAGGGGAGCTGCTGACGCGTATGCGCCCAGTGAGCGCCGCCAGCAAGAAGAGTTCACATTCCGTGCTCCCAATGAGAGGACTCTCACCAGAGAGCAGTGGGGACCCGCAGTGGTGCATAAGGTGCAGCAGATGCGGCAGTCCGGATCTGGTCCACTGAGTCGAGGACGTGGAGGGCGTGGCCGTGGCGGCTCCAGAGGCTTTGGCCCCAGGCCAGCACACACACGTGATATTTTGGTCGAGTCTCATCGCGAGACTACGCCGGAGCGCCTGGCTGGCATGGACGAAGGTCACGTCCGCTTCAAGCCTGCTGCTGGGTTTGGATCTGACGATGACTCTGAGGTCGAGGATCAGAGCGATGGACCTCAGAAGCGCGTCAAGACAAACTCTAGCACCAATGATTCTGTACCCAAGTGGTCGAATCCCGACGTCTACACTGCACTGCCATGCCCCGAGACACTCGGCGCACCAAAGAAGGACATAGTCCAACAGATTCGTAAGGCGAAGCTGGATGCGGCGAGCGCACGCGCCAGTTCCAACGCCGTCACGCAGAATGATGACTTCATCTCCTTTGACGACTTCGAGATGCCGCCGACTAAGAGAGCCAGATCTGGATCCTTTCATGAGGACCAAAGCCGTACTGATGACGAGCAATTCATGGCCAAGACTCCAGCTTTCGCTCCCTCGTTCACACCCATCGATGCCACTGCCCTGGCCTCAGCCCCAATCATTATCAAAGACGATGGCCCTCCGCCACCCCCTGCCGGCATCGCTATCCCGACTAAGTCCGAGCTCACCGCACTGTCGAAGAAGTCGACTCGAAAGCCTTGTCAAGTTGGCCTCAAGGTCCAGCCCTTTGATCTTACAGGTCTTGGTCCTGGCCACGACTCCAAGCACTTGACCGGACCGCACAACAAGAAGAGGAAGCGGCAAGATCGCAACGAGCGTGTGTACGGTGACATTGTAGCCGAGTGGGAGGCGGAGCCTGGTCAGCCATCTACACCGTGGTGCACAGTGGATCACACTCGCACTGTCAACACCGGTCTACGGTAAGTGGGCCCAAGTCACAACACTCATCACAGTCTACTAATAACGTGACAGCAGGCTCCACAAAGAGATCTGCGACTTCTACGAGTTTGTCAAGCCGCGTGACTTCGAGCAAGATGCACGCACTGATCTCGTGCTTCGGATCCAGAAGCATCTCAGAGCGTACGGGCCTAATACGCGAGACGCCGAGGTGAGGTGCTTCGGATCTTTCGCAGCCGGTCTACACCTTCCAACTGCGGACATGGATCTGGTGGCCATGTCTCCCACATTCATCAGAAGTGGCCAGAGAGATCTGGCAAGGTCCAATACTGCGCTTCGCAAAATCGGCGAGTACATGAGAAACATCGCACAGAACAGCGAAGTTGCGTGTGTTATAGGTGCCAAAGTCCCACTTGTGAAGTTCGTTGATAGAATCACGGGCGTCAAGGTGGATTTGTCATTCGAGAACAATTCTGGCTCTAATGCTGTTGTCACCTTTTCGGACTGGAAAGAGAGGTATCCTGCTATGCCGGTACTGGTCTCTGTGGTCAAGCAAATGATGCTTATGCGTGAAATGAACGAAGTCTTTTCGGGTGGCATCGGTGGTTTCACGACCATCTGCCTAGTCACGAATCTGTTGCAGACGATGCCAGAGATCCAAGCCGGAGCCATGGACGCGACTCAGAACTACGGCGAGGTTTTGATGAAGTTCCTGGACTACTACGGAAATCGATTCGATATCAACAGCGTCGGACTCCTAATGGAACCTCCCTACCACTTCCGCAAAGGCATTGACTGGCAACCGTTCAAGACCCTACCTGACCGCCTGACCATAGTCGACCCAAATCGTCCGGAGAACGACATCGCTGGAGGCTCGCGTAAGATCAATGATGTTCTGGAATGCTTCAGGTCGATGTACAACGTCCTGCAACGGCAGATTGCTGCCATTGACAGCGGCAAGGACCGTACTGCCAGTATGCTTGACTGTGTCATCGGCGGCAACTACGACCAGGTGCTTGTTCAGCGCCAACGTCTACAAGACTACAGTGAAGCTTTCGGCAAGCCTAAAGCTGGTGCTCTATTAGCTCCTGTGAGACAGGCGCCTCCCGCACGTCTTGCACACCCCGAGCCTGTATCTCGGAATGGCCGCAACCGGAACGAGCAGCAGACGGTGTCGAGGCGATCGAACGCTCGGCATACGCAGGACAGCTACCGCCCGGCCACGAATGGGCGTCCTTCGAACAATAGCTACAGTGCGCCTGATGGCTACAGCGCGTCTTCTTATGGCAGCAACGGCGCTGCTACTTACGGACAATCTCAGCGTCAGCCTTACCAGTCTGGGTACGTATATGGTTCATCTCACGTGCGCCTTGCGGAGCCACAGGTGCCTTGGACATCGCAAGGTGCCGATCCCGCGTTGTTCTCGCACTCCCCTGTGCCTATCCATCTGAGTCATGCTTGTACTAATACTCCGCCGCCTGGGGTAATTTTGCTTCCCACACGCCCCGCAGCTGAGGCTGCCGAACCAGCTCTAACCAGCCTAAGCGATCGCGTCTCCGACGATCTTGTCGCAAACGTTATGGGCCTTGGCCGGTCTCGTCGATCACGACGCGCAGTCAGCAGGGCACCCTCAAGACGGGCTGTTGATCCCCCACCTCCACCAGACTCGGAAAATACGCCACCACCACCGCCACCTACGCCTTAGTTCCCGCTCACTCACTCGACACAGCCATCATCAACTTCCGCTAACGAGCACGCTTTCATTGTCATCATGCCACCTTACGCTGGGTAGCACTGACTCTAACAGACGACAGAACCTACCCCCGCCACCGACGCTGGTGATCCCCGCGAACCGAAACACGAAGCAGAAGCAGTTGATAAAGGGCCAGCATAAGGCGAAGCTCAGAGCATGGGAGATCCTCAGAGATTTCCCTGACATCGCAGCAGAAGAGATACCGAAGAAACTCAAGAGAAGCCGGGCGAAGGAGTTATTGCTGAAGTATGGACATTCGAGGGATAAGGAAGACTCCGAGTGAGACGGACTACGCTCAGGTGCATGGTTGCATTTTGGGAGATACATGTTGTCAGACGCATGAGCGACGCATAAGGGACGAGGTGGACGAACGCATGAACATGGTAATGTGGCGTTTCTGATTACCCTTTGCCTGCTTTGCAGAAGATACCATGTGCTACTAAAAAGCGCTTCATAGATTACCGACGGGTCGCTCACGCGACACTGGAGCAAGCATTTGTCGAGGCTCGGGGTGGGCTTCGCACAGCTTGCTGGTGTACGATATTGACAGTCTTCTCTTGTATCATTTGTGCTGCTGTCAACACGAGTACGAGGGATTTTGTGTGCTACACCACTGACCGCAGCTGTTGGGACGTCCGCTCTTTTTGGTTCTGGGGATCCTTTGAGGAAGGTGCGACCATGACTGGCCCCTTCCGGTTGTAGTTGCTTCGAAGCTATCTCACGCAACCTCATGCCTCGGCAAGGGCTACAGAAGCATGACCGAACACCATCTGCACCCGGTTTGCGAAAGCGACCAGTGCAGATGGTCTTTTCTCACCGACGCGTTGGCCAGTGTTCGGTTGGCTGGCGCGCGGAGAGGATCGACGAAGCATCTCACTTCACATTGCACCTCACAAGGTCACAACACGCCCCTCTCTCCTGGCTGCTGCTGACACGCGTACAGTGTTACAATACGGTCTATTGCACCACAGTAGCGTCACTTACGCTCCATCAAAGACGCCGGCTAAGTGAAGCTGCAAGTCCATCCCTCGAGTCGTACAAGGGATTTAGTGAATATGCATACCACCCACACTCATATCTCCGTACCAACAACGACACCATCCGCTTCAAACCCGGCGCTTGTTGCGGGTCACCAAATCCCATGCGGATTTTGGCTAAACACGGAGGCAGACGATGCACAACCAAGCTTCAAGCTTGGCGCACTTAACACCAACCACCAAGCGCCGAGCCGCATCCTGCTGCGCGACTATATAAGACGAGATCCGCACCCAAGACTTTTCCAAGACCGCCATCTTGTCTCACTTGCTCGCATGCCGTGCCTTACTGGGTCACGAGTGCTGGGACCTGCAGGTCAGCTTCTGTCGGGTAAATGCCATGCAGGTGATGGATTTGGTGGGTGGTGAGATGTGCAGGACTGGGCGACGCAGGTGCTGTGCTGTCCCCGTGGGGTCGGGGAGTTGTCCTGGTGCAGGGCGATGCTTATCGTCGGTGGGTCAGGTGAGAGATGAGCTGCTAGGCGCAATATGGCCGGGTATGGCGCACTGGTCTGGTGTCGCCGCCGAGGTGCCAAGGGGAGTACTGCAATATGTCAAACAGTGGCTTTTCGAGACCTCCTGATTACACAAACCAGGTTCATTCTACCGGTTGATCTGGACGAGATCTGCTGTCAGACTGTATAAGTAGGAGACGCTGGAACGTAAGAGTTTCCGATTCAGCATCACTTTCAGGCCACTCCTTCCATTCCTTCTACCCAAAACCAGCCCTATCGCTTGTACAGCCAACATGCTTTCCCTCAAGAGCCTCTTCGTCGCTTTGACAGCGACCGTTGGGTCTTTTGCTGCTCCCACTGGCGAGCCAGCTGCGACCACCGATCTCATCAAGCGTACTGCTGTTGGGACTGGCTACAGCAATGGCTTCTTCTACTCCCACTGGAGTGACGGCGGCGGGTCGATTACCTACACCAACGGAAACAATGGGCAATATTCCGTGAACTGGAAAAACACCGGGAACTTTGTCTCGGGCAAGGGTACGCATCGTGTCCAGCTTCTACTCTGAGTATTCCGTCGTCTGACTAACGTCACCGCAGGCTGGAGCCAAGGTTGGAACGGTCGCACAATCAGCTACAGCGGCAGCTTCAACCCCAGCGGCAACGCTTACCTGACCGTCTACGGCTGGACTCGCAACCCGCTCGTCGAGTACTACATCGTCGACAACTACGGAACGTACAACCCCAGCGATGGCGGCAACTACAAGGGAACTGTCAACACTGACGGTGGCTCATACAACGTCTACACCAAGACTCGCACCGTGAGTTCACTCAATTACAATGCCCTTCTACAGCCAGACCTGCATGCTAACAACCTCTTCAGAACCAACCCTCCATCGACGGCACATCAACCTTCCAGCAGTACTGGTCCGTCCGCACGGCAAAGCGCACTGGTGGCTCAATCTCGTTCCAGAACCACGTCAACTTCTGGAGCTCCAAGGGCATGCGTCTCGGCACACACTCGTACCAGATCTTGGCCACCGAGGGTTACCAGAGCTCCGGCTCTTCCAGCATCACGGTCTACCAGAGCGCTTAGGTGCGTTGAGGGAGATGTATTGCGGTACGGCTTGGGAAGGAAATACGCTCGTTAAGAGGATAGAGGAGGGAATTGGTGCTTCGCTTCAAGTGGACTGGCAGCTGAGCTATCAGTATCTACAATCTTGCAAACTCTTGATCAAACTTTCGCCCATCTCTCCACCCTATGCTGCGAGTCCTCAGCATGCATGCACACGGCAGTGTGTCGCGTTACATCTGCTGTCCCAACACCATGAACGTGCTCGCGCTACTGTCGCACGTGTCGCGAGCTTCGATTCAAACTCCCGCGAGACCTTCGAGAGACGAGTAGATATGCGATTGTTGTATGCGGGGGGACTTGCATCCCTCTGAGGTACCGCAGCCGAGTGACTCGTTGTTGCGGCGTGTTGAGTAGACCCACAAGCAAGGCTTAGGTCACTCGCCATCGAGCCCTTTAGACTTGTGGGATAGCGGATATTTTGGAAGGTCCTCACTAGATGAGCGTGTCGCTTCGGCCTCTCTCTTGATAAGTCTTCCGACGGGCGCGAAAAGATTGCTGCATTTGGTCGCTTCTGTCATTCTCTAGCCAGAGCGTCTGGTGGCAGCATCGATTACATAACAAGAAATGACACTGTATCCCTGTTTAGCAATCGTCAACGGCTCGAAGCTTGCAGCATCGCGACCCAGACGCGCAACGTCGCCCGTCGAAGATCATCTAGTGACGGGTTTGCTCGCCTCGCCGGTTGACAGTAGACACTTATATCGGAAACGGCTTGATCAATGATATAGTAATCTCGCGGCAACGGCCATACCACCGAGCTTATGTTACCCAATTGCACTGATCGTACATTGCAGTGAGCCTTGCATCGAGGCATCTGTACCATCTCCTTGGAGCATATGTACGTCGACGCCGCAACCATCCGGGCATCATCGAAGCGCTGTTACTAAGCATGGCCATGCAATACCGAGCTGCGATATCTCGGTTGCCCACGTTGTCACGCTCCGATCGACCAGGCCCTCGGGCGTCAATATAGCGACTCGCATAGATCTGGGTCGGTTTCGCGCCAGTGGACTGCTCTCCGTCAGCCTCGGTGGGACGTCACCAATGAGAAACACGAATTGAGTTTGTGATGGTGCCGCTCCCGTCGGACCCATGCTACGGGGAGAGAAACTGCCGGGGGAAGGGCGCGTGCGTCTGCATGGGTCATGATTCATGCTGCGTAGGGCGATGCCCGACCTCGCCCGGTCGCACCTTCTTCCAATTGCAGTTGTAAGTGAAGAACGGGGAAGGCACCCCGTGTACGCGTAGATGTAGTGCAGAAGCGCACTATCGCCTCTGTGCGTCCGAATAGGTCCAGAGTCTAGCCATGTCGATGGAATGTCGGATCTGATTGGGCGAGATCGGTACCTGCATCGACGAGGTGTTTGAAACCAAGGACCCCTGAGGTGAAACCATGCGGGTCAGGGCTCCCCTTTCTCCCATGTCAAGTTCCCATCGGTATTGCAGCTGCATGCCGATGATTTGTTCTGCACGCCGTGCAGGAGAGGTGCGATAGGGAGAGATGTCCTCTATATGAGCGCATCCTGCTATCAGTATCTCTTACTATAGTATTGACTTTGCCGTGAGTAAAAAAAGATTGATCGCCAGCAGATCCAATCTATCGTCTTGCAGGAGCGCGTCGCGCAAAAAGTCGCGTGGCCGGAGATTGAGAAGGCCCCTGCCGTAGCCTCGCTAGGGCCTCTATTCTTTCGGCATCCCTGGAGACGTGACTGCGGTGTCAAACGGTTCTCCTGCGGGTCTCTTCACCATCAATCGACACCACCGAGAATTTGGCTGGATCTTCAGGAGCGGACGGCGACATACACTGCGTGTCACCAATTGCGCAAGACACTCATTGAGGAAGGAGATCGTGTTGTCTGGGCGTGCATTCCTTGGGCCGGGTACCTGCAGAATACTTCCGAAGGACTTCGCGATTGCAGAGAACGCAGACCATTGGCGTCTTTACGACATCTCCGCGTGGCGAATCGAACTCTGGCAATGAACGCGCACTCTGGAAGGCACATACGAGCGACGCACCTGCCACATCGATCAGGGGATACCCTCCAAAACTTCCAGGGGTGACGAATAGCGCTTAGGTCGCTCTT
>KZ111143.1:1199004-1214753 GCA_002077045.2 Rachicladosporium sp. CCFEE 5018
ACACCGACAGTGCGTGTCCAGTGGTCCGGGTCCACTTCTCGGTCAGCAGTCAATAAGTCCAGATCTAGCGATGCTTGCTTGGCTACCATAACCTCTACTAGCACATGGCGCAGCAGATTGCTCCATCCCGCATTGGTCAGTTCCGTCTTCCTCCTTGGGTTGAAACTGCAGCTCGTTAGATAAGATGAATTGTGAAGTGTACAGCAAGGCCGGTGCTCACGCAATGTACTGCTCGCCACCATCTCGTCGGTCTCTCACCCACTGCTCCCCACCAATCATCTCCAGACCTGCCCAGTCGGAGGACTGCTTGTAGTCCTTGTTGATACTCGGGTCCACTACCGCTGCCCGCTGCCACTCTCTGCCCTTGTCGTCAACCCATTGCTCGTAGTCGACCGATCCCGTGGCCACAGTCTCCTCAGCTCGCTTCCTAGTGGCATCCTCGCGCTTCTTCGAGGCCTCGCGGGACTTTTCGTCGCCGAAGATGGACTTCGTTAGACGCTTGAAGAAGGGCAGTTGCTCCTCGTGTGACCGGCGGGAGACTGAGAATTGTCGTTGGCTCTGAGCGCGGCAGGCGAGGCATACATAGCCAGATGTTGCTGGCTGCACCGCCGAGCGAAGGGCCTGCTGGGTTACTGAAAGTCGAGGCATAGCAGGGTGTAGCAAGAAACAGTCCACTATTACCATCTGCTCAGACATTCATGGCTCTTGATGCAGCTCGGGAGTCCGCTGTTCGCTCGATCAGGCTAGCGCGATATACGCGCGAGTCAGATGAAACCCTCGAGTATCCAGCTTGGTTCATGATGTTGCACAAGAACTTCCTCACTTCAATTTCACCACTTGACCATACATCGCACACGATATCGCATGGACGTGTCTCGGCGAACCAGAAGCATGAACAACATCTTGCAATATGCTCACGAGATCATGTGCGACGAGACGCGATGAACTTCCAGGCCGATTTTCAATTGCTTGGCTGGTCGTAAACGCGCCGGCTATCGATGGACCGCAATCCTGCAGCAGAAGCCCATTGCAACACAGACTGTGATTCATCTCGCTTCGATGTTATTCACCGGTTCATGTAGCCAAGACTGCTCATGCAGACCGGCCGCCCTGGTGCAGTCAAGCTAGTCGAAGAGGATTCCAAGCGGTCTTGGTATGACATAATCAGCGAAGTGTGGATATCGCTAATGCAAGCCATGGACGGGACGTTCACCTTGTCGTGCTGCATGATGGTGAGTCTGTCTTTCTGTTAAAGTTGCTTTCATTTTTTCTCTCGCCGTCGCTCGAGCCGTTCTTCTACCTCTTCTCCCAAAAGTCACTTTCACACAGCTAGCTTTGCCTCTCCAAGATCTTGGAGTGCGCTTGTGCTACTATCAGTAAGGCTACACTCGTGAAGCTGCTATAAGGTGAGAGACAGGGAGAGATAGACACGCGAAATTGTGGCAAAACGCGATCCTGAGTGATATTTCTGCTTTCTGAGCAGCTGTGCCACCAATACGATCAGGTTCATACGCTTCTTGAATGAGCGGAGTTCTTTGCGCATCAGGTCCATTGGAAAGAGACAGTATTCCCCATGATCTGTTCACCAATTCGGCTTGCGAATCCCGATAGTGGCACTCGGCCAGGATGAGTCAAGCCGAGCAGGTCGGCGATTTGCTCAAGCAGCTTGATGCCCAGAGGGACGCATATATCGAGTCCCTTCGGCAGATACATGAGCTGCTGGCCCAGAATTTGGCGGCCACCACTTCGCAGCCTGCAACAGACGATAGGACACTACATCGACCTTCAATTACAGGACCAAGATCGCCGAGGCCATCGGTTACACACGCAGCATCGGAACGAAGAGCCGGGGGGAGGAAGTCGTCTGCTGGTTTGGCAACACTTACCACTTCCTCCGAGTCCAGGCGAACAGGTGACGACTCAGACGTGGATGCAGATGACGAAGACTTGTATGTTTCAGTGTCCCTCGGAGCTGAGAAGTACGATGAGGAAACCCTTCGTAGTCACCTACGAGCGTACAAGTGGAATCAGTATGGCGCCAAGATCCTAGCCTCCGTCATTGATAGTCCAACGCGCCTTCAGCAACCTCAGCTCATTCATAACAAGCTCGGAGAAGCAGAAGATCGCAGTCACCTCAGCCATTACTCCGTGTACGATGTGGGAGCTGATGGCGCGCCTCTTCCAGTGGATTTCCCACAGGTAGAGAGAGAGCAGTCGAAAGCCCAAGCCATATGGCATGCTATCAGAGAAATCAATCAGCCGCCGAAGGAGCGACTCGCAGTGGGCCGCATCACGATCCTGCGCGAGCCGAGTCCTATGCTGTTCGGTGCTGCGCATCACACACTCAGTCCTCACTTCGATGTCGACGAGCTGTTTAAGCATTTAATCGACGTCAGCGGTACATCTCCGCACATGCATCGATCGTTCGACGACGATTTGCGAAAGCAGAAGAGCTTTGTCTTCAGCTTTGAGTACTTCACCGTGGGTTCTCACATCACGCGTTTCATCATTGTAATATAGCTAACAGCAGGTAGATCATCGGCCCAGAATGCGTCCCGATGAAGTGGCAGCTTGCTGATCAACAGGATGAACGCAAGGCCGGTCACATCGCCGTTACGCGCTGCAGCTCAGTCGTCGCCCTCGCTCTTACCGGACCAGCTATACGCAAAGTGAGGAACCCTCATCGGAGAGCAAAGAATGCGTTCGGCTTTGCCTATGACCCTTGGTCCGCGTGGCATGTGCTGAATTTACAATGCTACCCGGATTGGCATGCAACGATGGACGTAAGTCTCGCTTCTCGTCGTTGCAGGACGATGGATGAGGGTCGCTGATCATGTTGACCTACAGATACACGACTCGACGAAGCACTATGTCAATGGCGTAGAAGCGTTCATGACCACGTTGCTCGGTGAGTACCGCGATGCCCAGAAGCGCTTCGAGCAGATATACAAAGAGATCACGCGACTCGTGACTCCACCACTGGACTTCATCTTCAACTCCGATCTACGCGACACGTTGTTGTTCGAAGACAGTGAGTTTACATACTCGCGCAGATACTTCTGGGCATACCAGACTCTGGGCATGATGAATGATAGTATCAAGCTCATGGTCGACGCGTACGAAGATACCTTCACCGATGATGTCTGGGATGGAACGCACAAGACCCTTTGGCCACTACTGGAGCAGAATAGCTCTCGCAATATGTACTTCAAGAAGAAGATGGCTAGTCTTCGCTCCAAATTCGAGAAGGAGATGGTTGCCCTCAGGAAGATCATCGAGGAAAACGACGATCGCCGAGAAGAGATCAACGGCCTCAAGGAGGAGCTCTTCAAGGGGACCTCGATCCAAGGTACGTGGACAGCAGACGTCGCATCGTCGCCCAGCCATGACTCTTTGCAGACGTGAGAATTGACCAAAACGCAGAATCCCGCAAATCCGTCGAGAACACCGAAGTCAGCATCCTCCAAGGACACAACATCAAGATCCTAACCATGGTATCCCTTGTATTCATCCCTTTAACCTTTGTCACCTCAGTCTTTGGAATGACCAATATGCCCTCTCGGGAGTCGTACTGGCTGTTCGGCTGCGTCACGGTCGCGGTTTGCGTGCCTTTTTTCGTCCTGATCGGCTCCCTCAATACAACCACGGGCATGCGCTTCTGGCGAGCAAAGACTGCAGCTCTACTTCGGAACATCGGTAGATTCCTCGCGTGGTTGATAAGCTGTGGTGGCCACCGCAAGGATGATTCGGACGACGAGGATGACTTGTCCGAGAGCGATAGTGGTATTGGCAATGGCTCGAGGACGAAGTTCGGTCATCGCCTCTCGAACGCACAAAGCCTGCGAGCCAGGACACGACCTTTGTCACGCCAGAGGAGTAGGGCTCTTGCGGAAGATCTCGAAGCCCGGAAAGAGGGCTTGCCTGTGGCAGATGCTGTACGGCCAGAGTTGGATCGCTCGCCGAGCTCGATGCTGGCGAAGATGATGATGCATGAGCGGAAGCGCACATTGAGGTATAGCACAGATGTGTAGCAATCCTGAAGTATCCTCGCTTCTCCAGACATCCGTCTCTCTCGTCTCCGCTGCTGGAGACGACCTCACAACCACTAGAGTAACCAGCCATGTCGAGGAGAGGCATGATCAATGCACTGCAGGAGCACTCCAATACTGAAACAGAGCATCGACTCGCGTTACCAACGTTTAAAAGCAGCAGCCCATACAAAGCACATCCTGGAAGATTCTGGCGGACGCTCACGGTCAGGCAGTCTGTATGAATTTCCAGCTCTGAAAACGTCGGTGCAACCTAAGTACGACCATGTTTTGTAATTCCACAAACAGAGCCGACGCTCTTTGTTCTCGCGGGTGCCCGTAGGCCTCGTCAGGAGTACAGTCTCTGTCACCTTGCATAACTCGGCGAGTCCACACCACGAGTGATAGTTTGCTACTCTTTTCGCACGCGATAGAGGGTCCACACGCATCGCAATGATGAATAGCAAAGCAGAACTGCATTGAATCATGATCATTTCATTGCTGATTTTCGCTACAAAGATGTCATCGCTCTGCCATATGCTATTCTCTCAGTCCTCGGTGGCACGTATCGACCTTCCTTCGTCCTTCGTGCCTTGATTGCCCGCGCACGTCGCATCATTCTACCCGAAACAGCTCCATTTCGCCAGACACACGACACCAGGACATTATCACTACGCCCCGTTCTTGCTCAACTCCTTACTCAACTGACTAAACGGCGGCTTCGCCGCACTCGCCTTCGCCTGATCAAAAACCCACACCCCGTTCGTCTGATCCGCCTCCAGACTCTCCCCAGGCGCTTCCTTCTTTAACTTCTCAAAGATCGGCAGTCCCTTGGCCTTCGAGAAAAATCGCCGCTCCCACTCCCTCCCCTCAGCAGCCTCCTTCTTCCGCATCTCGCGCTGAGAGTTCTCGATCAAAGTCTTCTCCGCGCTCGTCGTGTTCATGTCGCCTTTCAATATAGCTGCGGCGACTTTCTGCCACGCCCGTCGTGTTTCAAGCGGGTCTTGTGCTTCAATGGGCGCCACTTGAAGGGGTGTTTTGGGCTCGGCTTTGGCGTTGTAGGTATCCACGACCTCTTTCTTCGCGTTCTTGATCGTGAAATTGTTCGTCCAGGCACCCTCTGCCGTGTAGATGACATCGTGCTTGCTCTTCTCCTTGCCGTGTGGGTACATCGTTGCCGTGATAGAGTTCTTCGTGCCGCTCACCCAGCCTTTGCCGGAGTACTCGACTTTGCTGGTGAAGCCATTGGAGCCGACGATGTATGTGCTCTTGTTGAGCTCGACGTAAGGGCTGCCTGTAATGAGACCTTCGATATGAAGACTTGGAAGTGTGATCAGGTAGTCCTCATCCCAAGCGTCTAGGTGCAAGATCGCGTGACCGACTTGGCGGACGTGTATGGTGCGACTGAACGATGCCTTCTGCGCATTGTATCCTTGAAGTCGGACGCCGTGCTTGTCGTTCCAGATACTGTATGCCGTGACGGGAGGATGATGACTGACTTGCTCGCTGACAAGATGCGTGGTGCCTTCCTGATCCTCCCATTTGCCCATGAAAAGCTCGCCGAGGAAGGGGTTTAGGGGTTTCTTCTCGGAGCCAAGCTTCTCGTTTCGCGAGGCGTATTGTTGTTTGAGCGTGCTGAGGAACCACTTCAAGACTAGCATCGCGCGCTTCTGGGGATCTTTCTCTGCGGCCGGTGCGACAAGCAATTTGGGCATCTCGGCCCAGTATGCGGAGAACTCAGTCAGGGAGGTTGTGGAGAGGATGAAGGCTGGCGCAGTCATGGAGGCCAGATCGCCATTGAAGGACGCGATACTCTTGAGGAATGATCCCCACGATCCCTTCGACGACGCCGGTAGGGCAGCGCCCTCTTCTGAACTCATATCGCCGGTTAGTCGTGTGGTGATCAGGAAGCTGATGTATTGCTCGATCTGCAGTACGTAGAAGGATTCAAGGAGAGAACCAGAGTTTGAAGGGCGTGAAGAATTGCGATCGTATGGGAAGGTCAGGAAGATTGGCGCACCAACAACGGCTCCTCCAAACATAAAGTCAAGACCACGCCGTTGCGCCCCGCCACAGGTGTCACTCCTGCCCACGCTAGAAACGTCATCCCGTTGCGCTTGTGCAGGCACGCTCACGAGGGGTCTGGAACATCACGTGCGTAATTTTCCAACAGCGTTCGCGTAGCATTGCATTTATCAAGGCCAAAATCGCTATCAAACATCGCCAGCACGCTCACCTCACCAAACTTACACTCCCCCTCGGCGCCTTACTCCACGCACCATTCACTCTCCGCTCGCCATCTGTCTCTCCAAAGATCCGTCTCAGCTCCGCGCAAGCGCCCAAGTAATGCTCCCTTACACCTGGTGTAGGCTTGAGCGGATTTGGAGCTTTGTCCCAGCCATGCGGCACTCCAGGGATCATTTGGTAACGCACCGTCTTGCCGATGTCCTCACTGATCAGCCGATGGTGGAATGCCTGCCCTTCGTCTAGTAGCATATCCCATTCACAGGTATACATGATGATCTCTTGAGGCAAGGCGGAGCGAAGGAGTGCCGAAGGTGCGAGGCCTGGGGAGAGGTAGGGTGAGTCGAGGGAGATCGTGTCTGGAGGATGTAGGTATGATTCGTCGAAGAGATCTGTAAATACCGCGGGCAAGTCCTGGTCTTTGCGAATTGTCGTAGCACGGCGTTGGGCACGGGTGAGAGTATAGTCACAAGACGGATACCAAGGGACTATTGCGCGGATGGAGATTTCGCCGACTGAGAGCGAAGACTGGGTGACCTGGGGCTCTTTATTTAGCGTGTTGGGGAGCTTCGGAGGCGGTTTCGAGGGATCAATAATCTCGACGTTACTGGTCATGGTGCGACTTGGTGTTATTGATGCCGACGACTCCCCTGAGATGAACGGGTTTAATGGCGAGCCCGGCCTGCTAAGATCCTCTTCTCGCGGGAAGCCCATCCTCTCGTCCCACAGGCGCAGTGGGACTGTGAATGCCATGTTCCCACCTGAGCTGAAGCCAGAGAGTGCAATCCTGTCTACGTCAATCCCAAGCTCGTTTGCATGCTTGTGTACCCATATTACAGCGTCTGCGCCATCCTCCACTGCAGTCGGGAACGGATGCTCGGGTGCAAGTCGGTAGTCGACACTAACGACCACAGCATCGCACTCGTCCACCACTGTAGCGCACCACCGTGCATCATCTTTCGAGGTGCCAAGTGTGAAGCCTCCACCATGAAAATTCACGACCACCGGATACCCACCCCACTTCCTCCCACCACTGCTTCGTCTTCGAATATTCTCCGCGATCGTTTCCACAGAGCTCGTGCGCCTCTTCTGCCTAGCCGCTCGTGCCTCATCGCTACCATCTGTTCTATCCGGTTCGGCATGCCATGCTCGTTTCTGCCTCTGGTAGCCGCTTGGCAAGTAGAAGGACAAATCAATGCCTCCTGGTATGCCACTGATGGTGGCAGGTATGGTCTTGACGAAGCCCGG
Organism: Rachicladosporium sp. CCFEE 5018; assembly: GCA_002077045.2. NCBI lineage: Eukaryota > Fungi > Ascomycota > Dothideomycetes > Cladosporiales > Cladosporiaceae > Rachicladosporium > Rachicladosporium sp. CCFEE 5018. Next base: position 1,206,525 of record KZ111143.1, read on the forward strand.
CTTCGGCGGTCGCGGCGGGGCCAGGCGGTGTAGCAGCATACCGATTGCCATCAGGTATCGCCACATCTGCGCGTGGAGGTGTAGTATCCATCTTGACCGTGGTGGCTTCTTGAAATCGGCCATCGCGCGCCGCCAGCGCTAGCAGCCCCCAAGGAAGATATGTTCCAGCTGGCCGTCGACTGGACGGTTTACTCTGGTCCACTTATCGCCGCGTGAAGACAGGGTAAGTATACACGCAGTAGCCCTGGAAAGATCTCGAGGAAGGCTTCGGCTCTCTGCTGTTTTGGCCGGTCTACTATCTCAGGCTCCACGCAGAAATTGGGGTGGTGAATTAGGGGTAAGAACAAACGAGAAGAGGTGATCAAGAAACCATACTGACTGTAAGCGTCCTATTGTGCGCTCTAGTCCTTGTGCGCAAAGCACCGATGGAAAGTATGATCGGTGGTCCGCGGCTCGTTGGTGTTGAAGTGATCAATGGAGGATGTGTCAGCAACTTATGCAAAGCGCGTCGGGTCCAAGGGTCTCAAGATCGGCCCTTCTACGTTCAGAGCCGTGTCACCATACGGGGAGTCCGGACATTCCAGATACTAGTACTTGGACTCTATTGCACTTGTCAGTACCTGAGGCTTGTTTGAAGGCGACTTGAAAGCGCGGCGAAGAAACGGTACCTGCATGAAACAGTCATGCACAACATCGGAACGCAGCCCCCACGCTCGTCCCCGCGGTCCCTTCATGGGCCGAGCAGCGGCGACCTTGACAGACCACCGCAGTGAGACTTCAACGGCCTCTGTAGTCACCACACCATTGATAGCACACCACATTGACCAGTCACCTCGACCACGCTGTCGTATGGCTGCCAGGGTCATGTGCCAACAACATCCCATCAAGGTCACAGTCACGTCAGCCGCGCAGGCGCTCATGCTCCGCACAGCTTCTCCACACTCGTCACCAGACAGCGATAACGATAGCGAGACGCGCAGGCCAGCCATCAAGGCACATGCAAGCTTGGACAGCTCTCAGGTGAACCCGGGAATGGCCGCGCCATGCTGCCAACAACAAAGCAAAGTCATGCTGGTCTTTGTCTACATCAGTCAATAGCTTTTCCTCGTGAACCTCCATTCGACTCATCGCAGTACCAGCTCCGCCACATCCATCAATCCATATCCAAGTCCGCAATCCCAAATCTCCGACGCCTCAGCCCCAACCGCCGAGCAGTGACTCAGCGACGCCGAAGCTTCCAACTCACCTCAGAGTCGTGAACGCACGCCGCAGCTGCCTTCCTCTCATACAAGAGACAGGCAGTCACGTCTTAGCCGAGCGTTGTGTCATCCTTTGTCTCAATCACTCATCCAGCCGCTCCCAGCTCTTGACCAATATTTCTTCCACCTGAGAATCATCCTCATCGAAGCTTCACATCAACACTCCAGCGCCTTTGCAGAGGCGCGTCAGCATCGAGCTTCAGCACAGCGGTCCACACCAGCAAGCCAGCATAGCTCTACACCAGAACAACACCCTGAACACGACTTCCATCATGTCCTCTGAGCAAATCCTCCCAGCCTCTGACCTCCGCAGCGCTGCTCAAGACTCCAAGCGCGACGCTGCGCGCAAGGCCAAGTGAGTGATTATCTTGTTCGTTCCCGCGTATAGAAGCTGACGTCTTCCTCTTCCAGGTGGTCCCTGGGCGCTATTGAGCGCGCCGGTCGCGGAGAAGGTAATCCGCGTCCCCTCCGTCCATCTGACACGTAAGTCATCTCGCCTTCGCCTTATCCTGTCCTTCCACGAGGTTGACGCAACCCCCCAGCCGCATCACTGCCGACCGCCGCGCCGACAAAGGCATCTCGGCCCTCCAACAGATCGCCAAGACAGCCTCCCGCCGCGATCTCAAGGACGGCCAGTCCTACGTCGCGACCTCGGACGAATCTAGTGGATACGACTCCGACCATATCGACGCCGCTGACGTCGCGCCATCTCCCACCGGTAACGTCGAGGTGATGTACAGCTTCGATGCTCCTCGTGGTCCGACCCAGGGTAGCCAAATCCTGAACATGAAGCTTGCGCAGGCCGTGGAGAAGTTCGAGGAGCGCGAGACTGTCAAGCTGGTCAAGACTGAGTGGGACGTGCTTGACACTGAGGGCGAGATTGTCGCTGCTTCTCCGATGAAGAAGGAGAAGAAGGTCAAGAAGGCGCCCGTTCCTGCTCCGAGAGTGCCGGATGCGGACGAGGATTACGAGTTCATCTGAGCTTGTGTTCCTTGATGATCTGTTATGATGGCTTTGAGAGGTCAGGAGTCTTGGATCCGGCGAGACGAGGTTCTTTTGGGGTTGAACATGGCATCGGACGATCGTGATGACGAGCTTCATGAGGTCCTCCTGCCGGCGCGCAGAGGCTTAGGACATGAGTAGCTCGATACCTGTGCTTGTGTTATGAGTAGTCAGTGTGCAGTATTGGGTACTGCTGTGAGCATTTAGTTGCATTGCATGACATACGAGAAACAACAATGGAGAAGTGTACTACCAGTCTCCTAATTCCCACCTATCGCTAGCATTTTGCTTAGATCTCCGTACCAGCTGCATGGTTCACTCTTTGCATACTTTGTACACGCAACACGTATCGTTGGCTAACCAGCCAGCTGTTTGCGTGTTGCGACGGCTGTCGAGATCTGCGCCGGCTTCCAACATCGACACACCGGTGACCAATACGTGCCTGAGGTTGGCGGTATTGCTGCGCCTCGCTGTTGCCTAGCGATGTCTTGAGACCTCACTTCTCGTCGGTTTGCCTTCCTCTTCTTCCCTATCGCACAGGCTTTGATTATGGTTGAAAGCAACCACACCAGCGTGGTCCCGTCTGTTGGCCGCGGGCATACAGAAAGCCTGGTAGAGGGATTTCGAAGGTATGTGTGTTTTCAGATTTGCAAGCCTGGAACCTCCGTCTGCGATTCATACTTTCCCAAATCTGTGGTCTTCCGCACGTCTGGCACCGCCCGGTGTTGAGTTTGCGGAAGAGATGAAGGTGACGGAATCGCAAGGAGAGAATTCGCATTTGTGCGCTGCTGCAAGCTCACTGGGCACGGCGAAACTCGTGGCCCGTGACCGTGCCAAAACTCACCGTCTCGAGACCAACCATCGCGTGGGCAATCAATGGATTGGAAGACTCGTTGGAACGATTGCAGCGGTCATGGTCTCTCGGCATCCTCAACTCATGTTTACTTGGTAATCGTGAACATCTTGGATCGCGAACGAGACGCCACGCCACGACGACTTCAGACAAACTCTTCGACCGGTGAACATTCCATAGCTTCGATGCGCTGGCGGACCTTCAAGCCTGTCCTACCCGGCACGGAGCCAGAAAAGTTCTGCTGACTCCGGCAGTCGTACACGCGATGCTTGACCGCCAGTTGCGCGCCTTATCGAGCCAACGCGCCATTTGACTTCGGGAGCGCACCACGCGGTTTTCTTCAGCTCAGCCCAAGTGACCCGGATCCCTGGGTAGAAGCAAAAGAGCGCTAATGCAGCCTCCGACTCGCTACACGTACTTCAAATGGCCGCCAACCAACGCACTTTGATCCGGCTTGCCCAGGATGCCGAGGATGTGGCCTCAGGCTTGACGCTCTTTCGTGATGCACTGCCGTCTCAGGCCGCGCATTTGACGACTGTGATCAGCGAGCTCTTTGCTATCTCGTCGGTGCTGAGACGGATCGATGCTGCGCAAGCCGATCCACGACAGGAGCCAAGTTTCTATCGCATTGAGAACGACCTTCGGATTGTGTGTCCTAGCCTAAGGCTCACGCTCGAAGATGCCTTCCATATGTTCGGACGGGAACGAGAAAGGCCCACCGCAATGGTCTGGGACGACCTGGAGCATCGGATGAGAGACGAGGAGGGTGCTGCTTTTGGCGAGCGGCTAGCATGGGTCCACGACTACCTGGACGAGATGCTTGCTGAGCTTGACGGCTTCGCCTCAGCGCACCTGGAAGTACTGAGAAGACGCATGGCTACTTTACTCGAGACTCAAGAGGTCGCTCGGGTGGCATTGCGACGGCCGAGTTCATCGTGTAAGTATGTCTGCCAGAATTCCTCTGGCTTGCATGACCACGAACGAACACTCACGTAGTACTTGACTGACAGGCAATAGCAGCGCGCACAGCACGACCAGGTGCTCAGCGATACATCTCCTATCGGCATGTTGAAGGGACCACGTCTCCGATCTCAGCGACGAACAGCTGGGACTACGTCGAGCGCTTCCCACCGCCAGTGCCAGAAGTTCCGCTATCGCCAACATTCACCTCGAGCTCGTCGCAGACGCTAGACTCAAGTCACACCTCGTACTCCAACTACGGATTCTCCCCCGTTGTCAGCGGTCCACCACCTGCGCCGAGTCACTGGGCATTGGATGTCTTCGATGGCAACTGCCCTGTCTCGCCATTCAAGACAGGTCATGGCAGCGAAACAACAAGCTGCCACGGTACGCAGAACTCAGAAGCGCTGCATCGACTGCTCGATGACGGCTACATCATGGTCTCGGAGATCGACTTTGACCGCGCAGCTGTGCAGGTTCGGCTCTACTGGCGCCCAGTCGACAATCGCACGCGAATACTATACATGACGAAGTCATCACGCTCCCTAGATTTGCTCTATTGTGTGCCGCTTACCCAGCTGCGAGCCATACGGAAGGACGCTACACTTCAGCTCTGCCGCGCCTCGAGCCAAGATGGCCATCTCAAGCTCTGGGCGAAGCTGAACTTCGTCTTCTACGAACGCATGGTGCTGTTCTACTCGACCTTCGTTGCCATGAAGCGGCAAGACTCCCAGGACCCTTTACCCACGGCGTTGATCGAAGACCTGGATCTGCGAGAGAAGCAGGAGTTCGGCGGAGTGATCCGAGATCGTGACCTCAGACATGCCCTGCGGTTGTTCCGCGACACCAACTCTGGTGTAGTGAGACTTGAAGCGAGTGCACTCAGAGGACCACGAGAGGGCGTGCCGATCTGGACAGCCTTTATCACGAGGTACTCTTTCGATCCAGACTGGATGGCGCTTGAAAGCGGAGGGATCGTAACGATGGCGGCGTTGAAGCCTCCGCCGTATGTATTTCTGGCTGGCTATGGGCTAGTGAGGAATCGGCACCGAGACTACATCTTGCAATTTGATACCACTGATGGTGAGCCGTCCGACACACTCAATTGCACATTGCCGGCGACTAATGCATTTTCACAGACGCGGCTGATTTCGTGCGGACTTGGAGTGGTATTTGTCGAAACTCAAAACGTTGATGTTCGACACGGTGGGTTCATTGCTGTGATGTTTCGAGCAAGGCGTTCGGTAGGCTGAGCATGACCACACTCCACAGCAGTGCTGGTGCGGCAAGTGACAGGTCGGTGAGCGATATTCTCGTGATGCCTTTGAGGTGATTTGACCGCTTGCCGAGACTCTACTCGGCATATAATACATTTACGATCCACTCAGTCCAGCATCTTCCTGTAATATCTTATTCAGACCATCTCTCTTCAGACAGTTCTCCAACTTGAAGCTCGCTGCCAACTCGTCCAGCTCCTCGAACGACTTGCCCTCGAAGTAGCTCGCAAATTCATATGTCAGTAGTTCCGACACGAGCAGCTCCCTCACAACTCGATGCACATGCCCTTCCAGTCCCCAGTGCTGCGGGTACCGCCTCTTCTGCGACACCTCTGGAATCTCCTCCCGCAGATGTTCTACCAGTGGATCGTAAATATGCCTCACGTGCTGGTCATCTCGTCCCTACTTGTCAAGACCAAGTCGCTTCTTCTTGGCAAGGAAAGGCTTGAGTAGCTTCATGTAAGCGGAGTCGGGATTGGCATACACCATACCCTGGAAGCCGATGTCTTTGTATAGCCAGAGGGACCAGCAGATTTGGTCTTGTTTGTAAATCGACAGCTGCTCGCCGAGAAGATCGTAGCGTTGCTGATTGGTAGCATTGTAGTCTGTCTCGCCCGGACTGGCGTAGACGGGGCCGAACTCGCCATTCCAGATTGGCACTTTGTGCTCACGCATGAACTCGACTTTACGTTCGTACTGCTTTCTCAGGATATCCTTCTGCTCGGCTGAGCCCGTGTAGGGTGTGCCAGCCGGGAAGCCCATGGTGGAGTAATCGTGAATAGCGTAGACACAATTCGGGAGGACCGTCTTGAAGGCAGTGAAGTCCATCGAGTAGGTGTTCCCGTCTAGCCAGAGAATGTGATGAGGATCGACATCACGGATTGCAGGTTCAACGCGGGCGTACCACGATTGCAGTCGGTGGTGGATAGGGTCTGCAGGTTCGTTCATCGGGTTGTACCCGGCGATCTGATGCACATTAGCTTTCATCGGGAGACGCCATCGAATGCTCAATCTTACCCAAGTGTTGTCCTTGTAGTGCTTCGCGATCTCTACCCAAAGCTTGATACCTCGTTCCTGGAGATCCCAATTCTCCCAGAACAGCGCGCGATGTAATCCAGAGTCTGAGTGCCAGCCTTGATTCTGTCCACCAGGGAATGTGTGCATGTCAAGAATGGTGTAAATTCCCTCGGCGGCGCAGAGCTCGACCACTCGATCGACGAGCTTGAACCCGTCCTGCTTGATTTCGAATGGCTTCTCGTCGTCCATGAAGTGACGATGGTTGATCGGTATGCGGATTGCATTCAGTCCGAGAGATGCGAACAGCTTAGCGTCTGCTCCTGTGAAGAAGTAGTCCAGGAACTGATAGGTGTCAAACGCGTTGGCAATGCTGAAGGTGGCGATCGTGGCACACCTTGTCGAAGAAGAAATCATACTTCTCCTGACCGAGAACTTCAAGCAGTGCCAGCCTCATTTCATGCTCGTGGCCTGGATATCCTGTGATGAAATTCTCCATGTTCAGGTGGCCCCCAGTAGCGGCCTATGGCGCATTAGTCGAGCCTGGATAACGACAGTCGGAGGTACACACGCCCTTGAGAATGACCTTCTTGCCATTGGGATCTACCACATCGACGCCCTGGACCTTCAGATATCCTGGACCGTTCGCCATGTTTGCGCAGCTGTCAATTATTCCTGACTCGGATGTCCACGCTGGATGATGAGGTGAACAAGTGAGAGATACTGGGAGATGACCAAAAACAGACTACTTCGCCTACCGGTACCGCTGAAGCTTGCAGCATCGCATCAAAGTCATGGTGGCCATATCATGACACTGCCCAAACGCTTCTTCGCACAATAGTGCCACCGTCGCCCACGTGGAGTGCACCATCGCCGTCCGAAGTGAGGTATGGTGTGCCAAAAGTGGAGCTTGCTCACGCTTGCTCTCCAAACTTCTCCATTCTTACCCCAGTATTTAACCGATAAATTTATATTAACCGGAGGAGCCGAGCATTGACAAGCTCTGATTGGCAAGCGCCACCACCAAGACGGCTCCCGAGACCGACCTCCTCGTCGATGTCACACCAGCAGGTAGAATGAGGGAGATAGGCAAACCCGCATGACTGTACTGTCATGGGCATGGAGCGTATGGGGTCGGCATGTATAAGTTGGGGACCACATCCTCGTGCGCCGGCCGTTGTGTAAGTAAGGCTTGTCTACGGTAGGGACTGTCTATCTGTTGTTCCATATTCTCGTGGACCGTTATCGATCATGAAGGGACAGACTGATGTCGCGCTCGTGGCGCAAGAGTCGGAGGTGAAGAGGCTGCTCGAGCTTGACACTGTGCCCTGGTACAAAAGGAAGAATTTGCGAAAGCTCTACCTATGTCTGATACCGGCCGTTCTGGGTGTTGAGATGACATCTGGCTACGACGGTAGTATCTTGAACGGACTACAGGCAGTGAAGCCATGGCTAGACTGTGAGTCTAACGAACTGATCTGAAATGGCGTAGCTGACCATGACGAGACTTCGACAACCCTGGAGGTGCACTCTTGGGCCTGATCACTGCCGCATTCTCCATTGGCGCAGTTGTCGCCATCCCTTTCGTCCCATACACGAACGATCGCATCGGTCGCAAGCACTCAATCACGATAGGCTCTTCGATCATTGTTCTGGGTGTCATACTCCAGACCGCCGCTGTCAACATCGAGATGTTCCTGGTTTCGCGATTAATCCTCGGTATCGGCATCCCCTTCTGCATCTCTGGCGCCTCGCAACTCATCGCAGAACTCACGCATCCACGTCACACTAGCGTCATCAATGGTCTATTCAACGAGTCGTGGTACGCGGGTGCCATCATCGCTGCTGGAGTGACACTGGGCAC
>KZ111143.1:1218421-1244714 GCA_002077045.2 Rachicladosporium sp. CCFEE 5018
TCTTGAACGGACTACAGGCAGTGAAGCCATGGCTAGACTGTGAGTCTAACGAACTGATCTGAAATGGCGTAGCTGACCATGACGAGACTTCGACAACCCTGGAGGTGCACTCTTGGGCCTGATCACTGCCGCATTCTCCATTGGCGCAGTTGTCGCCATCCCTTTCGTCCCATACACGAACGATCGCATCGGTCGCAAGCACTCAATCACGATAGGCTCTTCGATCATTGTTCTGGGTGTCATACTCCAGACCGCCGCTGTCAACATCGAGATGTTCCTGGTTTCGCGATTAATCCTCGGTATCGGCATCCCCTTCTGCATCTCTGGCGCCTCGCAACTCATCGCAGAACTCACGCATCCACGTCACACTAGCGTCATCAATGGTCTATTCAACGAGTCGTGGTACGCGGGTGCCATCATCGCTGCTGGAGTGACACTGGGCACATTCAACATGCCGAACAACTGGGCTTGGCGGATCCCGTCGCTCCTCCAAGTGGCACCATCGCTACTACAACTGACGTTCATCTGGTTCATACCCGAGTCGCCCCGTTGGCTTGTGTCTCGTGATCGCAGCGATGAAGCCTTCGAGATTTTGGTCAAATACCATGGCGAAGGAGACCGCGAAAGTCCTCTGGTCCTCGCTGAGTTTGCCGAGATTCAGACGACTGTACGCTTCGAAATGGAGAACTCGAAACGCCGTTGGGTTGAATTGTTGCAGACTCCTGGGAATCGGAGGCGTGTCGCTGTGGCGGTCTGCGTTGGGTGCGCTTTCTCCAGAAATTCCCTCATGGTTCACGCACTGATGCATGTCTCCTAGCTTCTTCTCACAATGGTCTGGCAACGGGCTTGTTTCGTACTACTTGGCTAAAGTGCTCGCTACGGTCGGCATCTCCGATAAGAGGAAACAGAACCAGATCAACCTTGGACTCACCTGCTGGAACCTTGTCACGGGTATCACTGGCGCATTTCTGACCAAGAAACTCAACAGACGCACGCAATACATGATAGCGTTTGTCGGCATGACCGTTGTGTTCGCCTGCTGGACCGGGGCTAGTGCCCAATATGCCAACACCAAGAACCAGCAAGCTGCCGGAGCGGTGGTCGGGATGATCTTCGTCTACTACATGTGAGTCGCGTCGCTTCATCTAAAGTCGATCTCAACGGAAAGCTTACTGACATTCGTCACAGGTTCTACACGATGTAAGACCCTTCTGAAGTCCAGCGGCCTGATCCTTACCCTATACTGACTCATTTGCAGCATGCACCCCTTGACCTACGTTTTCATTACAGAAGTCTTCCCCTTCGTCCACCGCTCCAAGGGTGTTGGAATTGTGCAACTCGCCACCCGCGCCGCAGCATCCTTCAATCAATTTGTGAATCCTATCGGCTTGGGTGCATTGCAGTGGAAGTACTACATCGTGTACGTCGTATGGCTGGCGATCGAGACAACGATCATTTGGTTCTTGTACCCGGAAACAAAGGGACCCACTCTCGAAGAGCTTGGGCGACTTTTCGAAGACGAGAACCCGATGGCGAAAGGCAAGATGGACCCAGACGCGGAGCGTGGATATAGTGAGGCTGATGTCAAGGGCGAGACCATCCATCTGGAGAAGTGAGATCTGTAGGGAGGAATGATTCAATTACGAAAAGTACCGCAGTGCTTGCGTACCTTCGCTGTCGCCACGAAAGCTGGGTCGCCATCAATCACTCACCATATTTGACGTCCTTGTGCTGCCATCGCCCGCGATGCACGACTTTTCGTTCGCAAGTCTGTACCTCGTGCCGCTCACGCTGCTGCTGAACGTTCGATGCCAATCGTTGACGGTCTCGCGACGCGACCCACGGGGCAAGTCTAGGGCTGAATTCGGGTGCATTTTCGGGCCGTCCTTGGCGGTCGCGCTTCTTTCGAGATCGCATGTCCTCTTCAACTTCTGTGTTGTCGCAAATTCTCGAACATTGTATGCACACGGCCTGGTCCGCCACCTTGACCCCAGTTGATACGGTCGGAGGTAAACCTTTGAGCCAGTGTACAAGTCCGCGCTCGGTCAACCTACGGGCTTCCTCGCCATGGCTTTTCTGCACCAGGCTTTGGTACATTAGAGGAGATAGCATGCTCGATGCACTCGTCTTTCGACTACATGTGGATGCAATGCTTGGTCCGTACTCGAGATAAGCCTTGAGACCAGGACTGTTGGAGAGGCGCTTGAATATGGTATGCCTCCCCTCTCCTTCACTCCTACCACCACAGCACCCCCGAATGATGAACACTCTAAATTTCATTGTTCTATACCAGATGCTTCGGCACGTGCTGTACTCCTTAGAGGCTGTTTCTGACACCACCACGCGTTTCCTTCCTTCAATCCTCGAGACACCGCTATACTCCGAGACTAACGCGTATTCCAGTGCCACTTCCACCGCTGTTCGTCAGATTTGACAAGCTGATGGTCGTCTGTAATTCAATATACTTCATTACCCGCCTTGACTACAGCGTCTCTGCTTGCAGTAGAAGCTGTAACTGTTTGCTTGCCTTCGCGCCATAGCCTGCGGTACCCAGTCGCTGGCGTAGACGGACTAAGGTCGCTCATAAGCCGGAGCGTCTTCTTGAGCCTGCTTCGAGAGGAGTAGGTGGATAGATTGGGCTTGTGCCGAGTCGGTCTCACATGCCTCGTGACCATCAGAGAATCGCAGCCGCTGTCGCAGATGCTGGAGTGTTGCTCGATAGCATCGTATCGAATGTAATGCTGTGGCCACACCTCATTTCAACACCGTCTCCGCGCCTCTCGCTCTCAGTATGTCCTGCCTCTGCTGCGTGTTCATGCTCTTGATGATAGCATACACCTCAGCGTTATAGTAGTACATTCCGAACTGCGGATCCTTGTACTTCGCCGGCAGCCCCGTAATATCACAGTACTTCTTCTTCGGCTTCAAGCTAGGCGCGGCAGCAATACTCGTGTACGCGATACTCGGCACAACAGCAGCTCCCCCGTTCGCCTGCCTCGCGTTCTTCTCCAAGACGAGGCGACTCATGTCCTGGCTCGCTTGGGCTGCATTGAGATTGACGGCTGGAGTCGTGGAGCCGGTGGTCGCTGGGAGAGGCGTGCTGGCCCCGGAGTTCTGCTGGGTGGTCATGAGGCTTTGCTGGGCGCGTGAGGTCTCTGAGATGATCTGTTTGAGGTTCTTGTTGCGGCGTTGGGCGGGTTTCCAGTTGGGGTTGCGGAACGGCTTGTGGACTTTCTGCATGTCGAGGGTGTCTAGTAGCGCGGCATGAGTCTCCTCGTTTGACGCAGTAGTGATCGGCGCCATTGTTGCGTGGATGGGAGCCGTCTGACCAGAGTCGGTGTTTGGTACCAGTGGATATGCCCAAGCGAAGGTGTCCGATGCGCAATGTTGTGGCGCACCAGAAGCGTGAACGCAGTCACATTACATTAACGCGCCGACTTCTTGGCTAGGTATATACATGTATATCTGATTGCGTGACTCCGTGAGAAAGTGAAGTAATAGATCATGAATCAATAGAATGTGATTGGAAGCTCATGCTAGCTCAATCCTAGTATGAGCCTTGGATCAACGCCCTACTTTGATAGACATGTCACTCAATCAACGGACGATCAGACGCGTGCCGCTCCTTCGAGAGATACTTTGACTCTTCAAATCAGCTCTTTATCTAAGTACCAGGCTCAATGATTAGCAGAAGCAAGGTCCGATGAAGTAAGTGTGGGTGTAGGGCGGTTTCATTCGACTTTTTCATCTGTCCGGGAGAAAAGGATTATCACCACACCTTGAACGTGCTGTATCGCCAAAGACTCTTAGCGGAAGCATTGCAAGCCATCTAGACAAAGCCGACGAGATAAAAAGTGACTAGATGAGTCTTTCACCCGCCGTTCTCCTGCTAGACCTTCCGCCCTCAGCTCTTGCAGGCATCGACCTTCTCTCCTTCACGGTTACGCCACGCTTCCGAGGCGTTAAAGACCTCCCTCCCGGCCTCCACTTCATCTTCACAGGCTCTAGTACAGCTTTCTCCATCCGTCATGGCCTCTGGATCCGCATCGCTAGACCCAGCTCCGGTACCCAACAACTCATAATCACCCGCTGGGATCCTGCGAGAGAGAATCTATCCCGCGAACAAGACCCCGCCGAGAACCTCCGCTGGCGCGCCAATATCGGCGAGTTCTGGCGCGAAGGTCTGACACCTTACCGTCAATCCTCTTCCTCCCCCAATGTTACGTCGTCGCAGCAGGAAACTAGTGACTGGCCCACCCTAACATCGCAAATCACGCCTGCACTGCTCTCCCGCATAACCCAAGACACTCCCCAAACTTTCTGGTCTCTCACCTCCGCCTCCTCGGCCTCCCGCGATCTCGACCACATCCCCGGTCTCTCCGACGCAGAAGCCGTCCTGCATCCGGAGAAAGACCTTCGCTTCTTACCCATAGATCTCAAGCAGACGTGGCCTACTGGTGCCACGGGCAGGGAGCGTACGGAAGCAGCGCAAGACCGTTCCTGGGCTTTGGGAGAGTTGATCACGCAGCACTGCGGTGAGATCGGCCGGGATGAGGTGGTAGGGGAAATGCAGTTTTGTTTCTTGATGGTCCTGACGCTGAACAACTGGTCTTGTCTCGAGCAATGGAAACGGATCTTAACGCTACTATTCACGTGTCGTAAAGCCGTTGTGACGTTCCCCGACCTCTTCGTCCGCGCAATCGCAGCCTTGCGACTACAGCTAAGCCACTGCAAAGATGCTGAAGGCGGCCTGATTGACCTCGCAGACGAAGGAGGATCGCTACTCAAATCACTCCTTGTCCGCTTCCGCCAAGGTCTTGACACACTCCCCACGCTCGAGGTCCAGGACGTGGTAGATGAACTAGATGATCTAGAAGCCTACCTCAAAGACGAACACTCCTGGCAATTCGGCGGTACATTCGTGAAGTCCGGTGTGCTGGAGCTAGAAGATGGCGAGCAGGTCAGGATGGACACGACTGTATACGATGAGGAGGACGAGAGTGGCGAGTACGCGCCACAGATGGTGGATCTGACGCCGGCGCAGATGAAGGAACTGGGGATTGAGAGTGTGGGGGATTTGAGGGCGAAGCTTAGTGGGACGAAGTTGCGTGACGAGGACGTTGTGGAGGAAGTGATTGCGAAGAGCGAGGATGATGACAGCGGGGGTAGCGGGAGTGATGACGATGTAGAAGACGAGGAGGAACAAGATCTCGAGGATATGGACGCACGATACTAATGAATATGCATGAGCGACTGTACAAGCTCTAAATCCAACAGGCCCAGCAAGCGGCTGGTAGTCAGCCCAAGCTCCTCCAAGAAGCCAGCGAGCGTCCGATACCAGCGAGCGTCCATCGACGCCGCCCGCAACCAGCTCCCGCCTACTCCTCGGCGACGCCAGGTATAGCGACAGGCTCCCCACCCTCAACCCTCGCCTTCCCCTCCTCCACAGTCCCCCACCCCTCCTCCCGCGCAAATTCCCCAGGCACCTTCTCACTAACGTTAACCGCCAAAAAGCTCTTCGGCAGCCTCACCTGCCCAAACTTGCCCCTCAACATCTCCAATACCTCATCCCACTGTCCATGCGGCGTCAGACTCCTCCGCTGCGCGATCCCAATACAATGCTTACTGTCCAATTGCACATCCAGGGGATCGACGGCGTGGCAGCCAGGGCTGAGCGCGATGCGGATGGAGTAGTTGTAGTTGGATTTTGGATTCAGAGGGTCTATGTCTGCGGCTGCGTTGGGGGATTCATACAGCTCAAAGCAGATCTGCGAGAGGTAGTCTAGTTCGGGGATGTTCTGGCGGGAGATTTTGGTGGGGACGCCGCCTTCGAGGATGCAGTTTAGGAGGGTGTAGATATGGGATTCTTTTGTGAAGTAGATGAAGGATTTGGCGGCGTCGGAGGCTTGGACTGGAAAGACGTTAGTACGAGTTGGGGAGGAATGGATGGGCTAGGAAGGCTTACCATCTTCGAGATCCTTGACGATCTCTTTTAGCAGTGGTAGACTGGTCAACAGTCCGATTTCCAGCTTCTCCGCATTCGTGATGCCGTACTCCTGCGGTCCTATGAAGTCAAACAAGATCTTACTCAGCGAATACAGCTCATTCAGCTTCTCCAGCCTGACATCGTGCTTCGCTTTCGACTCAGACTGCTCATCTGAGTGGCCGGTGAAGAGCTTGAAGTAAGCTTGCGGCGAGCTTTCCCGCGCAGCAGCCTGTGAAGCCGCGGCTTGCCGCACGAGATCCTGCGACTTCCGACGGAAACCCATGCGCTCAGCCATCGTAGGCGCAGCTGAAGCCTTGCGATCATTCGTCGACGCTTGCTCGGTGCTAGGCACAGGCGACGTGCGCGAACTATTCTCCGCGGACGTCTCGCTCTGCGTGCCAGCAGGAATTGCCAGATCGCCTTCCTCCTTCGCCTCATGACTCGCCGTCCGAGCCAATTCCGCCTCGATAGCCTCCTCCTCTAGCAGTATACTCTTACTCGGCGTAAACACCCACTCCAGAAATTGCCGATTATGCAACGCATCAAACTTCATCGTATCGTACAGCTCGCTGATCTTGCTCGGATCGACTTTCTCAGCATCCACGAACTCATTGAAAAGCTTTTCCCAGCGCTCCTTGAAGAGCTCTGCGTCTTCGCCTGTGCACCACCTAGCTTGCACAGCGGACGCAGGGCTTGTTTGCAGCACGGCCGGGTCTACAGCCACGGCGGAAGCTACGCTGCTTCCTACGTCTGGCGGAGCAGAGCTGGGCTTCTTCAGTTTCTCTAGTGAGGCGACGGCGTCTGAGCTTCCCAGCTTGGCGAAGTTGTGTCGCATGACGCGGCGGTGAAACTTCATCAGCTCGACCACTTTGCGAACGACGACGTAGGGCTCTGGTGTTCCGTCTTTCGGCCACGCGAACTGCTCTGGTGCACGTTCGCCCTTCCGCAGCAGTCCCTTCAACTTTTTCTTGACCCGGTCCATCTCATCTTTGGCGGCATTGCTGTCATCTAGCAGATCTTTCCTGACCCGGATCTGACTCTCGCCAACATCCTTCTGCTCCAGGAAGGCGCTCGCAAAGATCTGGGCTGAGGTCGTGACGCGACGCTCTGAAGATGTGAAGATTGAGACGTCATTCAGAACGTCTCTGTTCATGAGTAGGAGATCATTGCGCATGTTCTCCCCGAGATCTGTGGCTTGGTATCGGGCGGAGTGTGTTGGCTCGCCGCCCCATTTCATGACCAGTTGCAGCTTGTCCACGACAAGGCGTTCGTCGGCTGCTGTGACGCGGGACATGGTGACTTCGGAGATGGAGTCGCTGCGAGTCTGGGTGCGCGGGGATGAGCTCTGAGTCGCGGGTGTCTCGGTCGGGAAGTCTTCTGGGTGCTTTTGGGGCTCCTCTGTCGAATGAGGCGCTGCGACGTCCGTTCCGGCTTTCACGTCGCCTTTGCCCGCTGTCTTGTCCTTGTTCTTCGGCTTCTTGAACATCGGCTTGATCTGCACTTTTGTCCCCGCCAGCCCACCCTTGCGCACCAGAGCATTGCTTAATGTGCGCAGCTTCGCCATATCCTCCTCGCCTTCGATCATAGCCTGCTGCACAGCCGCTTGTACACTTTTCAACGCTGCCTCGCCGGTCAGTAGCACTTCTTCTTGATGTCCACGAAGCAGGGCGACGAAGGGCTTCGTGTGGAAGGTGAATTTGAACTTCTGCTTCGGCGTCCGATCGGCATGGCGTATGACTGCCACCATGCCCTTGAGCTTCCACTGGCTCTTCGAAGCAGGTGCAGGGATGTCAGCCGGCGGCTCCGTTTCTGTCTCAATGACAAGTTCAGAGTGTACGGAAGCCATGTCCGTAGACGCACGCAGTTGCTCCAGGTCCTTTGTTTGTGCAGGTGGTGGCAGCATGTCATCCCTCGACATCGACTCGGCGTGCAATCGTTTCGGTATCGTTGCGGTTCGCTCGAAACTGGACGGACTGGTGATAGGGCTCGTGGTACCGCTTGCACCTCGATGGCTGTGTGGGAAGCCGTGCTTGGTTGCAGCATGGACAACGGTGTCGCGGAGCTGCGAAATGCTGCGCGTCTTCCGTAGTGCGCTCTTAAGTGCGTTGCGGTGTCCTGTCCTTTCCTCAAGTGGGATCGTGGGCTTACGTTGGATTGGCATGCTCTCTGATCCGATCATAGGTGGTAGCATGCTGTACGGATCGGCAATGCTGTCCTCAGCGCTTAGAGTCCACTTGCCTTCCTTGCGCAGCTTCGCAACAATGAACGTATTCTTCAAGATCGAGGCACACTTGTCATAGTACTCATTGTTGTCCTTAACGAAGCTCCAGCCGTTCACATCGATCACGTAGCTGCCGTTGTCTACACGTAGCAGGTCGAACCCGCAGACAGCCTGGCCGAAGCCTCGTGCAATCTTCGAAGCCATAAGCTGCTCTTCTCGAGAAAGTGACGTGACGTAGCGGATCTCTTTGCCATTCGGATTACGCTTGACAAGGCCGTCAACGACAGGCGACTTTCGAGTCTCGGCGTGACAGTAGTCAGGACCGACAGTGTAGGCTTTGACATCTTCTGCATTCTCCACCTTCAGGAATTGCTCGTAGATGTAAGATGAGCCTGGCTCCGTGATCGAACGTGGCACTAGGAGGGTATCGTCTTTCTCGGAGCTCTTGTTGTTCACCTTCCGGAACAGACGCCGTCCGCCTCCACCAGCGTAGTATATGTAGACATTATGATCTTCGCCACTGACAGGCTTCTCAACGAAGGGCTTGGATAGTCTGTGACCATCCACCACGAGTGTGTCATTATCGTCTTCCATGTGCACATCTTTGGGAGCAGGCTCGCCACCACCACGCCCATCCTCAGAGCATTCCAGACGAAGGCCAGTCAAGCTTCGCATGCGCTCCGCAATGTCCACACTAAGGATCACTGGGCCGCCATCGCGATCAACAGTCACACGCTTGGGCGTAGGTACTTCCAGCTTGTCCAAGATCTTCAGACACATTCTGCGATCCCACAAGATCGTCTGCATTGGCAAATCGTTCACGCAGAACGGCTTCCGTAGCTTGGCGTATGCTATAGCTTTCTCCAGCGGAAAGCCGTCGCTGAAGAAGCTGATAAGGAAATCGCAAAGTGGCCAGTTCTCGACATTCTCATCCAAGATCACCTTGTCACTAAATATGACGACCTTAAAGTCATTGTCCTTACCCATGATGCGGTTGAGAATGCTACGAGAGGGCTTCGATCGGGCCTTCGCATCCAGTGCGCAGATGCCGAGCGTGCCGATGAAGTTCGGTGGCATCTCCGCGTTGCTACCGCGGTCAGTGGAGGGCGAGGCACTACCTGGCACGCTCCCAGAGACTCTCCTAGAGGCTGTCGGTGTGCGTCCACGGACGGTCCGGCCTTGATGGGATGTCACGGTTGGCGGACCTGATGACATTGGCGACGATGGCGCAATATCGGAGTTTTGTGTTGCATTATATGGATCACGTGAAATGCCATTAAGGGTAGGAGACAGAGCCCCGTTCTGTGTTGATGTAGTCACGGAGATAGAATGAGTAGCAGTAGTCGCACCTCCCTCCAGATCTGAGCCAGTCACCGAGCTCGGCGCGCTGGCTTTGGCTGCATTGTATAGGCCGGCACTGTAGTTCGACTGCGAAGAGAAGCTCAACCGGTTCGGCGCAAGATCTGGCTCCGGTGCTCGCAACATGCTTGACAGCGCCGGTTCTGGGAGGCTGCTTGGTACCGTGATGCCATTCTGCCCTACCGACGGACTACTGAGATCTGGTCTGCCAGTCATCTCGTCGAGACTTACAGGTCGAGACTGTGCAGTACTATCCGTGGAGCTTCCCGTTGCAGATAAGAGAGGGCTCGAGCCAATGCGAGAAGATCGCCTTGAAGATAGAGCGTGACGATGCAAAGTAGGTTTCGAAGGTGGAGGCATCCAGAGACTAGCGTCGACAATACCGCTTGAAGGTTCAGGATCTGGCAATTTGCCCTTCTTGGAGGAAGTCGATGAAGGTCCTGCTGATAACTGATGAGGTGGGGGAACAGAGCGAGTGGACTCCGAAGAGATTGTTCTAGCTAATGGATCCATTGGCGATGCCGCGATGTCGTCCCGCAGGAGATCAAAGCGACGCGAGGGTGCAGCTCCGTTGGTTTGAAGAAGCTTTTCTCAAGATATAATGCTTCCGTACCGGGCCATTGAGCTCTTGCAGCGCATGCCACAGATCTTGCTCATAAGATTGAGATCGGCCCTGGGCTAGCCACAACAGCCATGTGATGATTCTACAGGCTGAAAAGCGCAATTGATAGTGTGTATGAGAAGTATTCAGTTTTCTTTCAGATCGTCCCAGTTCGCTGTTCTTTACCACACCGAGGGGTGACGTCCTGCTCAAGCTTCGAACTTTTTTGCAGCACCCGATGTCAAAGAATCCAATTTGAGGATGGACTGATACATCGCACTGCACATGATGGCAGTCGCACAATATGGCGATAGCGATCGCGGCGCGAAGAGGCAGAAGTTGACCAACGGAAATGGCCATGTCGAGACTGCGCATAGAAGCCGAGTCTTTGCGCCATACCGCACGGTTGGCTTGGTGTCACCCACCAAGGTGCCCTTCACCTCCGTCCCACTCGGCAAGACGACATTCCAGATCACAACATCGGTTGGACGAAGTCTCCAGACGATCTACGCCGAGGCTTGAATCTGGTGTTCATCACGAGACCGCAAACGCCGGAAATCATCACTGCGAGTGCTGCATGGAAGGACAAGGTCTTTGCTGCGTGGGGAGGGGAGCGAGACGATGCCGCGCGAGGAGTATGGGTGTTCAAGAGAGGCAAACAGGAAGTTGTGCTGGAAGCACCACGATCATTGGAGGAGAATATCGAGAAGTTCTGCATCTTCGGATCGTGGATCGTCGGGGTGTGCAGGACGACATTATTGGTGTGGAAGACGGACAACTATGAGCTGTATACCACGATCAAGGGTACATCGCCTGTACCCTTTACCCAGAGTATCGCGAGCTTGCCCACATATCTGAACAAGATCATCATTGGACGACAGGATGGCAGTGCTGAGATCTGGAACGTCTCGGCTGGGAAGCTAGTATACACCATCTTGCCGCCTTCTTCGTCATATGGTGCGATCGCCGCCTTGGAGCCAACGCCTGCGCTCTCGCTTGTTGCGATCGCCTACGAGAGTGGTCCAGTCTTGATCCATGACATTCGCGCAGATCAGACTGTCATCACACTGAACGCCTCGTCAGGCCTGGCAGTGACATCAATCAGTTTCCGGACCGATGGCATGGGTGCTGGCGATGATGGAAGAAAGCCGGGAGTCATGACTACTGCATCTACTACTTCGGGCGACGTCACGCTCTGGGACCTCAACAACGGCGGCAGGAAGGCAGGTACTCTACGTGCAGCTCACGCGCATCCAACAGCGAATACATCAGGTGGCGTGAGCCGGGTTGAGTTCCTCGCAGGTCAAGGCGTGATTGTCAGCAGTGGCCTGGACAACAGTCTCAAGACTTGGATCTTTGACGAGACACCCTTCAGCCCGATACCACGTATACTGCATCAGCGACAAGGGCACGGCGCACCAGTCAAGCGACTGGAGTTTCAGCCTTCCGCATCAGATGGTTCAGATGATACCGGGAAGTGGCTTATGTCAGCCAGCAGCGATCGCAGCCTCTGGGCATGGTCGCTGCGACGAGACGGTCAAAGCACGGAGATCAGCCAAGGTGCCGTTCAAGGCAAGGCGAGAAAGCAAGGTCTGCTCGCTAGTGAGAACAGAGAGAGCTTTGACAACTTGAAGTGTCCGCCCATCACGGCGATAACGTGTAGTCTAAACCGCGATGGAGGTATAGGCGCAGTACCGGGCAAACACCCTATCTGGCAGAACGCCAAGGGCCAAAAAGTAGATGCCGAAGTCAGCGGTATGACGGGATGGGAGAGCGTGGTGACCGCGCACGAGAATGACAGCAAGGCACGGACATGGTTCTGGGGTCGAAAGCGCGCCGGCCGCTGGGCATTCGAGACTGGAGACAAGGGCAACGTGAGCTCTGTCGCAGTGTCGCCTTGTGGCACCTTCGCGGTGGTTGGTAGCTCTACGGGAGCCATCGACTTGCACAATCTGCAATCTGGACTTCATCGACAGCGCTTCCCTGCTCGTCTCACGCCGCAGCAAGCAAAGCAATTGAAGACGGATATGGAGAAACACGGTCTGACAGAAGAGAATGAAGGCAAGAAGGTTTTCTATCGCGGCCAGGGGCGGCATGCTTGTGCCGTCGTTGGACTGGCAGTCGATAACCTGAACAAGACTGTTATCTCAGCTGGGTCCGATGGCAAGCTGAAGTTCTGGGACTTTAGCAGTGGGTTATTGCGACACCAGATCGATTGGTCGTTGTCCTGTGGCATCCTGGCAATGCGCTTTCATCGAGGCACTGATCTCGTCGCCGTCTCTTGTACGGATGGCTGCGTGCGGGTCGTCGATACGAACACGTACAAGCTCATACGTGAGCTGTGGCCTTCACGGCCTACGATCAACGCACTGCAGGACCTGCCAATCACGGACCTAGTCTTTTCGAACGATGGTCACTGGATCGCAACGGCCATGGGACAGCTCGTGCTGCTCTGGGACTTGCCCACTGGACATCTTGTGGACGCATGCAAACTCAAGGCATCCTGCACGAGCATCGCATTCTCACCCACAGGCGAGTACCTCGCAACCGCCTCTTCCGACTCAGTAGGCGTAGATATCTGGACGAACAGAACGCTCTTCACTCACGTACCTACGAGACACATCACTGCATCGGAGCTCGCCGCGATTGTGACAGGCGAAGCGCAAGCACCCACGTCAAGCGGCGAAAATGCCGATACCCTTGTCCCGATCGACTCCTCGGAAGATACGGAGGACACTCTCGATCTCCTCGCACCCATCGACTACAGTACAGAACTTGACACTCTCTCCTCCGACCTCCTCTCCCTCTCCCTAGTCCCCCGCTCCCGTTGGCAGAACTTGCTGCATCTAGACCTCATACGCCAGCGTAATAAGCCCATGGAGCCGCCCAAGAAACCAGAGAAGGCGCCTTTCTTCCTGCCTTCTCTGCAAGACAGGCAGGCTGCGCAGCAGGGTCTGCTCCCTGCGCAGCCAGAAGCAGCAGAGCCAGAGGCGGCGTTGAGTCGCATACATTCGAAAGCGCGAGAGTCGAGTCGTAGTCAATTTACCACGCTCTTACATTCTACTGTCACGTCCCCTCACCACGGCGAAAGCTTCTCAGCATTCTTCGCCCACCTCAAGGCTCTCACGCCCTCAGCTGCTGATCTGGAGATCCGATCCCTCTCTCCCCTTCCTCTCTCCCTTCCCAATCTTCAAGCCCCTTCAAGCGAGATCTCGGCTTTTGTGGAAGCAATCACGTGGTCACTTCGCCAACACCGCGACTTCGAGATCGCACAAGCGTGGATGGCTGTATGGCTTAGGTGTCATGGAGCTTTCATCGGCAGCGATGAAGGAGTCAGGGCGGTGGTGGAGGAATGGAAGGATGTGGTTGAGCTCGAAAAAGCAAGGGTGGAGGAGTTGGTCGGGTATGCGAATGGGATGGCTGGGTGGCTGAGAGCTGCTAGAGTATAAGATGCGGAATGATGTAGAGGATGTTATCATGTCTCATGTGGCTATCATGCAGCCCGATTCCTGCTATCTCCCAGCATAGATTCTGTCATCGCCATACGAGATTCATCAGTACGGCACCACACTCGTCGGCACCGCCCCCTTACTCGTCGTCTTCGTCGAACTACACCCCGGATCCACGAACGTCGGCCTTGGAAACCCCGAACAATACGGATAACAACCCCCATAAGTCTTACCACAAGCATGCACATTATCCTCGCACCTCGTACTCGTACAACTCGTCGGCTTCGCAGTCGTGATCGAGATCGACGAGCTCGTGGTGGTAGGTGTGGTCGTAGGCGGACACGTCGGCACCGTGAAACTCGGGCGTGTGTAGGAGCCGCAGACTTCGTAGCAGCCGCCGTATGCGCGGCCGCAGCTGTTTATTAGGTCTTCGCAGAGGGTTAGGGTACATTTGGTGCTTGTCGATATCGAGGTCGGGGGTAGGGTCGTGATGGGTGGCTTGGAAGTGATTGACGGCGAGGTCGTGGGAGTTGTAGTCGGGCATCCCGGGTCTGTGAACGAGCGACGTGTGGCTGTTGGATCGCCGATGCAGAAGGGGTAACAGCCGCCATACATGCGGCCGCAGCTGTTGATGAAGTCTTCGCAGAGGGTTTGGGTGCATTTTGTGGTTGCGGAGGTTGAAGGGGGTGAAGTGGCGGGTGGTTTGGTGGTTGTGGGAGGGGGCCTGGTCGTTGTAGTGCAAGGTGGAGGCGTGAATGTTGGGCGCGTGAAGCCGGAGCAGTAGGGGTAGCAGCCACCGTAGGTTTGGCCGCAGGAGTTGATGAAGTCTTGGCAGACTGTGCTGGCGCAGGATTTGGTTGTGGAGAGGGAGCTGGAGGTGGTGGTGGGAGGAGGAGTCGTCGTGATGGAGCTTATGGACGAAGTGGTGGTTACAGGTAGACAATTCGAGAAGTAATCGTTCTCTCTTTGGCAGGGATATCCTGGCGGACAGGTTGTTGGGCCATTGTAGCCTTGTCCGCCACATTGCGCGTATGCTCGAGAAGGCAGAGGAGTCGTGGTGGAAGTGGTCGTAGTGGTCGGGGAAGTCGTAGTCGAGGTGGTGGTGCTAGAAATCGTGGTGGTGGATCGAGTGGATGAGGTCGTGGCTGACGGACCGCAAGTTGAGAAGTAGTCGTTGAACCTAGTGCACGGGAAGTCTGACGGACACTCCGTTGGGCCCGCGTAGCCAATGCCACCACATTGCTGGTATGATCGAGTGTTTGCGGTGTTTGTGGTGGTAGTGATCTTGATTGAAGAAGTCGTTGTGACGATGGGAGTGGTTGTGGCGGAGCTTGTGGTCGCTGTAGTGGCCGGTGGGTAGCACATTGAGAAGTAGTCGTTGAGTCTAGTGCAAGGGAAGCCTGGTGGGCAAGTAGTTGCGCCTGCATAGCCAATCCCACCACACTGCTGGTATGCTCTGGGATCTGTCGACGATTGGGGGAATGCGAAGGTAGAGGTAGCTGCAATAGCAGCGAACGCAATCGCTCGTCTCAGCGACATTGAAGTCGACATCTTTGCTTCACTAGCCTTGCAAGGCTGTCAAAGCTCACGCGCGGGCCGGCACTGTCGGTCTGGTGAGGGCAATGATCAACAGAATGACAGACATGAAGGGAATGCTTGTACTTATGCTTAGCGTACGACCTTATCCGGGCGACCACAACCCCAAAGTACTGGTGCTCCGGATACGAGGCCAAGAACACCTGTGCGACTGCATTGTACTCTCGACAGTCAGCATCGACTGCTCCTGCCGGTTCGTACTACAGTGTGGCTTTGTGATTGTGACCAGGATATCAGGCCAGTATATGGCCAGTATATTGCAAGGCGTACCTCGCTACCTCACAGAGTGCACATGCCAAGGCGGTACTGCAGCAGTTCCTGGCGAAGGATCGCCGTTCCGAAACAGGCGATTCCGGACTACAGGTATCTAGGGCTGATACGAGTCTCGAACCACGAAGCTCAGTTTTGGCGAGTACTTTACCCGCGAGGCTCGCCAAATTTGCACGCGAATGCGAGAGCCTCAACCTCGCCTGTTCAAACGCTTCACGGAGCCTGCATCTCGTGCCAGCGCTCACTGAGTAACCTGTGCGAGCGGACACAAACACAGCAGAGGCGAACGCGGCATCACAGTACGGGACTCCCAATCTCGATCGCTCTTCGTAGAATCGTGATATTGCATTTTGACTCTCACGCAGTAGCGGACACGCCGAATGTCCAGACAAGCCAGAAAGCGGAGGCAAAGGGTGCTAGCCTCGACCAACACTTCCTGCGTTGTAGGGTCCAGAAGAGCATTTCGACATTCAGCGTCTCACCTGCCGCAATCCAGTATATGCATCTTTCGTCCCCAGGTGCTGTTTTTGTTGATATCTCCCGTGCTACTCATCTCCCGCGTGGACTTCTTTCTTGTTAACCCCTTGCAGCACCCCATGGTGTACTCGCTTCGCCGCAATTGCGCATATCGTTTTAGCGCGTTCGAGAGGGTCTGCGTGGCTCTGGGCCTCAAGGTTTTGTGAACAGCTGGCGCCAGTGCGGGTTCGAGTTGATATTCAGGCATAGTGTTTCCGCACAATTGTGCTGTTCTTGTCAGTGTTCTGGTAGAGGCGCATACAACGCAAATGTGGTCGAGCCTGGAAGAGGTGCCCATGAGCTACAGACCATCGTCGGCGTGCAAAGTCGCATCGACTCGCATCCTCGGGACAACAGCATAGGGTGAACATGAGGAGCGGTGTCGCTTCCCGACGCGAGTCAAGATGATTGCGCTGTAAGTAGCGACGCCCGTAGACTGTCGAAATTGCAATTGCTCAGGGCAACGGATCTCCGCCGTACGATCGTGAAGTGGCACGGACCCCACCACACCGCCCCGCCAAAGCACCAGATTCGAACTCAGCACACATTCGAACTCAGCACACCGACCGCGCACAACAACCAAGGCACAAAAAGCAAAAAGGTGTCACATAGACCTAACTGGCTATAGCCCCCCAGTGTTCTTGGGTTGACCGCCTGGAAGATCTCAACGGAGCGCTTACGTCCCTTTCCGAATCGTACCCGCGCTTGGTACCCAGGCCCTATCACCTCAGTCACCAGGAGAAGCGTATTCGAGGGAGAGGGGCCCGAGTGGAGGTTCCCGTAACGGAGTGAGGAAGCGTAAATATAACCGTTGGGCCATTTGACCGGAGTGGAAGGTATTGGAAATGGGGAAATATAAACCCACCTTGGTACCCCGCGTGGAGTGGTCGACCTCGTGCTTTCCTTGGTGAGGAAATAGGCAGTGGTCGAGCGTGTGGTGGTCATGATGTCAATGACAGTGTAGACCACCAGACGTAGACTCAGGGTGCCTCATCATGAGCGTGCTTACATGCTTGTCGTTGTCTTCGCGCCCTCGTCGATATCGTGCTGGGCAGTGCCACGAAAAGGGGTAACATGGCAGATACGAGCATGCACTTACTGCACTCGCCAGCATGGCACTCAACCTTGCAGCTGCATCACTGGCGATGATGGCTATCCCCGATTCGATCATCGAGTCTTGCACTGCGCATACTTGCTCGCGACTTCACTTCGGTACCGTACGGCTGGCTCACGAGGGCACAGGACGTTCGGCGGCATCTACGCACACGGTCGTCAGCATTCTCCATGCAAGCACGCTCTACTCACCGCCGTCGTCGTCTCCGCTATTGACTACCCCCAGCAAGCCCCGGCGTAGTCACCGTCCCCTATAGGTGTAAGAGGTCCACCACTCCAAGTCGCTCTTTCCTTCTTTGTCCTCAAGACCTCGAACTCCCGCACCTCCCCCCTCAAGGGCAACGCGAAAGAATTGCTTCACATCACCGCGTGCTCCCGCCTTGCCGCCCCGCCCCTCCGTACGCGTAAACATCCAGTACATTTCCAGGATGTCGGTCCGATCACTTCACCTCGAAGCATTGGTACGCGGTCCAGTTGCTTCACGCACACTCGACACCGGACCACACCTACACGCTGCTGATAACAGCACTCTCGTCACTCATTCGGAGCCGATACACGCACCCCCGCGAGCGCATACACTCTTCAGCAGCATTGTCGCGGGTCGAGTGCCGGCACTCGTCGCCGGTATGCTCAATCTGCTTTGCCTTTTGTGGGTCACCTTCGCTTTGCGCTACACTCGCTTGATCGCCGGCATCTTCGCAAATATTCTTTACAAGCCCTACCCTCTCGCCAAGGACCCGAAGTTCCGCGCGTGCGATGTTACGGTCGTGATCCCCACCACGTTCAAGACTCCGGCAGAGCTCGTGCAGTGCTTGCGCTGCATCGTGAACTGCGGTCCGGCGGAGGTGATCATTGTTACGGCTGTTGGTAATGTCTCCCTCGTGCGCGACCTCTGCGCCCTCAATTCCTTCTGCGTCAAGGTCCTCGGTGTCGAAAAGCTCAACAAGCGCAACCAGATGATCCGCGCATTGCAAGAGGTGGCGACTGAGATCACGGTCTTCGCCGACGATGATGTCTTCTGGCCGCGCCATTACCTCGAGCACCTCCTTGCGATCTTCGAGGATTCTCAAGTCGGCGCTGGCGGCACCCGTCAGCGCACCCGCCGCAATGCAAGCCCGAATTGCTGGAACTTTTTGGGCATTTCTTATCTCGAGCGTCGTGTCTGGAACAACATCACCACCAACGCCATCGACGGCTCGATCTCCACACTCTCTGGCCGCACTGCTGCATACCGCACCGAGATTTTGAAGAACGAGGAGTTCTACTGGTACTTCACTCACGACTCCTGGTTGGGCCGTCCACTCAATACAGACGACGACAAGTGCTTAACGCGCTTCGTCTACTCTCGCGGCTGGAGAATCGCGTTCCAAACTGCTGCAGTCCTCGAGACCAGCCTCGAGGATAATCCGAAGTACGTCCAGCAGTGCCTCCGCTGGGCGAGAGCTCACTGGCGTGGCAACTTCACCGTCATGACGAATGAGTCGTACTGGCGGGGTTTCGAGTACTGCTGGGGCACATACGTGATCTACGTTGGCCAGTTCCAGACTCCGGCGATCTTGATCGATGGCACCCTCTTCACTCTGCTTTACTTCGCTGTCCAGGATTGCTCGGAATGTACTCGCACTGTCCTATTCTGTTGCTTCGCTGCGTGGCTGCTGTTCACCAAGGTCATCAAACTACTCCCGCACTTCTGTCGCTACCCGGAGGACCTTCGCTTCTTGCCTCTTTCGATCTTGTTCGGCTACTTGCATGGATTGCTCAATCTGTACGCGCTGTTCACGCTCACTACCACGGCGTGGGGATCGCAGAGCTTGGAGGAGCTGGAGCGTCCGAAGGCGCAGGATGAGCAAGTGGTCCGGCTGTTGAAGGAGACCATGGCGGAGGTGTCACATACGGAGCCAACTCCGGGCAAGGTCATGGAGGGAGACGACTATGTACGTCACACCCTGGTCGTGCTATCATTGCATTGCTGACTTCTTTCCCAGTTCTCGGCCACGCTGGCGCCAGTGCAGTGTCAGGGCTAGAGAGAGCAGGCCAAGGGATACTAGACCGCGAGGCGGGGTGGTTTTACATCGCATGGAAGAGTATGCAGCAAGGCAAATGCATCGACTGGTATAAAGAAAAGTGGTTCATGCATAGCGAACAGGCGTTCAGGCATTAGGAAGGCATTGATTTTGCGATACCCAAATGCATCAGGACAAAGAGATTCGAGTGTCTGCTTACATAATGCAGCTTCTATTCATTGACCTCGGCTTCCAAGAGCTCCCTCCTCGAGCTGAGCATGATCGTTGATTGAAGACATGTAGGTTCCCCTGTCAAGTCCTTCGTGGACTTTAGTCTCTAGCAACACACTCAACAGTAAGCGATCATGTCGGAGAAGGGAGCCGGTGCAGGTCACACCTACCCACCAGACGCCGTGCAATGGCTCAAGCGTGATGTCCTGCTGTTCGCCTACAGCGTAGGCGCAACAGTAGATGAGCTTCATCTGATCTATGTAAGGCAACATCTTCTTTCAGCGTTCTTGTGATGCAAGTCTAACACTCACCAAGGAACTCCACCCCAAATTCGTCGCCCTCCCCACCTACCCAATCCTCCTCCCCTTCAAAAAGACCACCCAAGAAGTGATAGACTTCTACGCCGCGCAATCCTCCTCCGATGGCGGCATCCCCGGCGTGCCGAAACTTGACTCCCGCCGTGTCCTTGACGGTGAGCGCCGCATGATCTTCTACAAACCAATCCCCACGACCTCCGAGGGTAAATCCTTCCAAGTCCGCCGTAAAGTCGTCGGAGTCTACGATAAGGGCAAATCTGGCACAGTCGTGGAGACGCAGATGGATCTCGCTGAGAAGGGGTCGGAGGAGATTTACTGCTCCATGATTGGGAGTGGGTTCTTTGTTGGGCAGGGAAACTGGGGTGGGCCGAAGGGGCCGAAGGGCGTGAACTACCCACCGCCGGAGGGAAAGAAGCCGGATGTGACTTATGAACATCAAACGCAGGCGGAGACGGCGCACTTGTATCGTCTGAATGGCGACTACAATCCGCTGCACGCTACGCCGGAGCCGGGACAGGCGATGGGCTTCGGTGGAGCGATTATGCATGGGCTGTACTCGTGGAACACGACTGCGCATGCGCTGTTGAAGCTGCTAGGCGGTAGTGATCCTGCCAATATGAGGGAGTTTGCTGCGAGATTCGCATCGCCCGTCAAGCCGGGCGATTGCCTTGTCACCCAGATCTGGAGGACTGGCGATAAGGACGCGCAGGGCTGGGAGGACATCAGGTTCGTGACCAGTGTGAAGGGAGGCAAGGTGGTTTTGAGCAATGGCCGGTCGAAGATGAAGGTCGTTGGGCAGAGAAAGATTACTGCTAGCAAGTTGTAGAGCGATTTGCCTACCCCCCGATCAGCACTGCGACTGATCATGTAAGATTTCTTCCGCCATAGACTACAATGTCGTGTATATGTGCCGGACTCCACACAGCATCGAAGTCAAGGCGAAGTGATGCCTTGAGAGGCCATATTCTCATGACGAAGCATGTCCATTGTCACTTGTGGTCGAGCTCGAGTCATCGATCAAATCAAATCTCATCTCGGATAGCCTCCTCGGCGGCAAGGTCCACAAATTGATTCCTCTCCTTCCACCAGCGTGGTGTTGCTATGGAGAGGCCTCTCGTAATACTGGAAGTTCCAATGCCACGAGGTCGGAGCCCGCCGTTGGAAGACCCACCGACGACCACACCAGACAGACTTCTTTTTATGAGATGCAAGTATATCTATCGCTGAACACCCCGCTCGTGTTATCGCGGTAGATCGAGAGGCTCGTTGATACATCGTCTCTGTAAGGTGTGCACAGCTTTCGTCCTGTTAGCTACAAGGTCGAGATGGCGTCGGAAAGGCGAAGATACTTCGGAACGTTCATTCACTGCAAGTCGTTGACCGAGCTGGAAGTCTGCGAGGAAGCAACAATCGGTGTCGATGAACATGGCAAGATAGCCTACATTACCAGAGTTGGAGACAATAAGTCAACATCGCAGGACTGGGAATCAGTCCAGACCACCAAACTCGACGGCAACAAGTTCTTTTTCCCGGGCTTCATAGGTACCATGACATCCAACCCCCTAAAGCCTTGACGATAGGAACTAACGAATATAGACACGCACATCCATGCCTCCCAATATCCCAACGCCGGCGTCTTCGGCAAGTCGACCCTACTCGACTGGCTAAACACCTACACCTTTCCACTAGAGTCCTCGTTCTCCGACACTGCAGTCGCCTCAAAAGTCTACAATCGCGTCGTAGCCCGGACCCTCTCCCAAGGCACAACAACAGCATGCTACTACGCCACTACTCACGTCCCCGCCACGAATCTCCTAGCAGACATCTGTCTCAAGCGCGGACAGCGAGCTTTCGTGGGAAGGGTATGCATGGACCGCATGAGCCCTGAGTACTACCGTGACGAGAGCACTGAGTCCGCAATCGCCGATACTCGGTCGTGCATCTCACACATCCGCTCTATCGACCCTTCCTTTGCCCTGATCTCCCCAATCATCACTCCCCGCTTCGCGCCCTCCTGCCATACAGCCACGCTCGCCGCTCTAGGAGCCCTGCAAAAAGAAACGAATCTCCCAGTGCAGACTCACATCTCCGAAAACACCTCCGAAATCGCCCTCGTAGCGGAGTTGTTCCCTGAAGCGGACTCCTACGCTCACGTCTACGATACAGCCGGCCTCCTAACACCCAATACGATCCTAGCCCACGCCGTGCATCTCTCACCCGCAGAGCGCCAATTGATCAAATCCCGGGACGCGAAGATAAGCCACTGCCCAGCGAGTAACACAGCCATCACCTCCGGCCGCACCAAAGTCCGCGAGCTGCTAGACGAAGGTCTCACCATCGGCCTAGGCACAGACGTCTCCGGCGGGCACACGTCCAGCATGCTCTCCGAAGCCCGCGAAGCGCTTTTTGTCTCCCGCCACGTCGCCATGACAGATGGCGATAAAGCCAAACTCGCCGTCGAGGAGGCTTTATACCTCGCCACGCGCGGCGGCGCAAAAGTCGTCGGCTTGGAAAGCAAGATCGGAGCCTTTGAAGTAGGCATGGACTGGGACGCTCAGGTCGTCGGTCTAGGCAACACAGTCGGCCAAGACGAAATCGACCAGACTGAAGGCCTACTCGAGATCTTCGGCAAGGAGACGTGGGAGGAAAAAGTCGCGAAGTGGGTTTACACAGGCGACGACCGCAACACGCTCGCAGTCTGGGTAAAGGGGAGGTTGGTGCACAAGCGCAGCGGCTTCAACATTTGATCTAGTCTGGCTGGACGACGCTACATGTCCATAGTCGCGACCCTCCCACCCACCTCGCCTTCCCGATTCCCGGTCACGCCTGTAGCGACGCGTCGGCTGATGGTGGCCAAGATCTCATCGTAGCCTTCGCCGGGCTCTGCGCGGGCTTGCTCCTCTATTCTGCGCTGGAGCGCTTTCAGCGCCCCGTGTTTGGCGACGCCGATGCGGTAGGCTGCGCTTTCGGAGTCGCCTCGGCCGCCTACTAGATGTGAGAACGACTTGGCTGGCGCGAGTAAGTACGGCAGCGTATACTCGAGTGCAGGCGGGGAGAGTATAGCCAGATGCCCCGAGGGTGGTGTTGGGAAAGTGGCATTCGGCATGGCGAGCGTGGACGTAGTGGACCAATTTGCTGTTGTGACGGCAGCGATGACGTTGATGGCTGCGAGAGCTAGATCTACGAGCGCGATGGTATCAGCGTGCCTGGTGATGTTTTGCCAGAAGAGCGGGTTCTCGGCGAGATAGTTGTAGTACACCATTCGAGTCAACGAGGCCTCGATGTCATCGCGACTGCCCTTCTCACTACTGCTAGCGCTGGGCGGGAACGTGAGCTCCTCTTTCTGTGGGCCGTGGAAGATCGTAGCTAGTGTATTAAGTACGTCTGCGTTCGTTGCTTTCGATGGTAACAGTGACAGTGGACTCCGGTTCCCGTAGTTGGCCAGTGAACTCGTGTGAACGAGCAGAGATGTGCGAGGCACACTGGCTAGAAGGTGCAGATCGTACTTTGGCGACTCCGCGTGTGCCCATCTTGCGGGCGATTGGTCCAGGGCGACGAGTAGGTGGGCGTTGACTTTGCCTGCCATGTTCGAGCCTAGGTAGTGCATGGGGTATAGCTCAGCGTACTTCGCGAGATAGTTCGCTGCTGGTCCGTACAAGAATCGGGACTCTATCGAGTCGCTGTCCTGAAGGTACAACTCGGCAGTGCGATCGTGCACACCTTTGGCAATCAGCCACTCTAAGGCCGGAGAAGTCGACGTGCTGCTCTTTGTGCCTAGTAGGGCTGAGTAGAAGTCCACCAGACTGACACCCATCAGTAGGTCCTCCGCTGCGTCCACCATACCTAGTACAGTAAAAGCCAGCAAGCCCTCCCCTTCTGTCACCCCATACGCCCGCTCCACCTCCACATGGTGGCTCTTGACCACGGTTGCCCAGTCCATCACCGCAATCTCAGAAACCCAATCCATCAATCTTGCCTGCGCAAGCGAGATCCTCGCTTTACCAAGCTTGTGCTCGTCCTGTAGTGAGCACAGACTGAACAGCAACTTGTAAACATCCACATCCCCAAATACCCGTTTCCACATCAGCCCCTGCCCTAGTCCGCCTTCACGCACCACATCAATCCGCAGCAGATCAATAATTAGCCGTCCAGCTTTCTGAGCAACCCCCACGTCCCCCGTTGTCAACCAACAGCTCACCACCGCACCCACAACGCCCTGCAGCCCAGCCACTACAGCTGCGTCGCTCGCCTTTGATGTGGCTTTGCCCAGAAGCTCGAGCATGAGTCGGTTGATACATACCGGTGCCGCAGTGTTGAGGCCAGTCACGAAGTCTATGGGCGGCTCGAAAGCGAGTATGTCGTCGAGTGTGAAGGGCTCCAAGAGCTTGATCAGGAGGTTGACGACGGGTGCTGGGTCCACCTGGATGACCTGCAGAAGCGCCGCCAGAGACTTGACCAAGTTCAATGTCTGTTGTGGCGAGATGTGGTTTGGTAGAATGAGCTCTGCATCGCTGAAAAGCTTAGTGTCGACTTTCGTGGTACTCGGGTCCGCGACGAGAGTGGCGACGTGGCGATCTAGCTCAGTGAGAAGATCTGACTGCGCCATCTCTGCTTTGATGATTGAAACCTGCGCTCGTTGTCCTCGTAGGCCCAGAAACACACCTCAATTGACAATGACCTTGTTATTTCGCTGCGTCGAAGTGCTGGGTTCCTGTTTGAATTGATGTCCGTCCAACCATCCGCAGCGGAGGATCGCTGTCTCGCACTGAAGAGAAATCAGAACGTTGACGATCACTGGAGCGCGATGATGCCGGGAGCGACTCCCCGCCACGGTGTATACTGAATCCGCTGTTGTGGCTGCAATAATGGTCGTATGCGAGAAGGTGCGTTGGCGTTTCGAGTCGAGGTGGTGCCTCAAGCTCTAGTGTATGAAGACGGTACCATGCAATCTTTCGTAAATTCAGGTGATGCAGTACACGAAGCCTTGCAGATCATGCACGAAGTCTGGCTTGACATTTGTCTAGAAGATACGATCGCCTCCTCAAGTCAGACCAAGTGACGTTGCAGGCCTCACGCTAGCACGTGACACATTCACTTTGCCTCTCAGTCAAACTTCTGCATGTCAGTTGCAGTAGGCCGCTGTATGCTGGCCGTACTATCTTCATCCTATCATATCTCATAACCCAGAACTTTTGTCTCCTCTTAAATGCAATCACAAAACTTTTAGACGGCGCGTTTCCATGCTCACATATGCCCATCACCTCCCAAGCCCACCCCAATGCTCCAGCCTGCCCCTCCCTCTCTTCCCAATCCCCGATCTCTTCCGCATTCCGCTAAGGAAGAATGCTTCATGTATCTGTGCCAGAACGCCAGACTCAAATCCTCCTTACTATCGCCTAACTGCTCTGATCCACCTTATTGGCTGCCTCGCCCCTTTCAATCATCACCTCAACGCTCTGCAGCAGATTGTCAACTTCATGCTTACTAGCCGCCTCGCCGTACACCCTGACCGCGTTCTCCGTTCCCGAAGCGCGCACGAAGCACCGGCCGGACGTGTACTTCGCCACAAGCTCGTCTAGCTTGCCCTGCATGCCCTCAGGAGTCTGCAGTTTCCGCTCCGCAGTGTCAGGCACAGTAGTGAAGCTGTTCTTATCTGCCACTTCGACGCGGAGGAGGCGGTTAGGGAGATCAGTGTAAGTCGTGAACCACTTTGCGATACTGTGCTCGCCGTCGCCACTTTGGTGCGCGAGTATGACTTCCACGAGGAGCATGTCCGATAAGGCGTCTCCGACAGTCTGATTGATCAGCTCCGTGAGTGCTTGTAGCGTCGTGAGCGCCTCGAGCTGTGCAGGCGACTGCGGATCAGCTTTGCGAATCTGCCGTAGTGCGTTTTGCGAAAAGAGCACAGTGCCGTGACCGTTAGCTTCGAAGTACACGCCGATATCGTACCGGCTTGCAACGTGATGAAGGTGCTTGACGCCTGTGGGCGTGCACTCGACTTTGAGCTTTAGCCGCTCTTCAATGTACTTGGTGCTGGCGCCATTGGCGTAAGCGGTCTGCACGACAGCGATCTGGATCTTATCCCCAAGACCGGCTTTCTCGACAATGTTGCCAATGAATGAAGCGGCCAGAGTAGCGATGCGATCACCATCGAGCATGCGGAAGACGTTGCCAGTCTCGGTGAAGTAGTAGATGATGCGGTCTGCGTCGCCGTCATACGAGCACCAGCGCTCGAAGGGCTTGCCGTCAAAACTTTCGGGCGCACGTTGGCCAGTCTTGACGTAGTCTGCACCTGCCTTCTCGTTAAGTACTGAGGGATCATCTGTGCGGTCGTTGACGACGTTGATCCTGATGCCACCGCTCTCGTCATCCTCTGCTGGCATGTATTTGAGGAACTTCTTCAATGCATCTGCACCTACGCCGTTTGCGCAGTCCACTGTCAACGAGCCTTCGGGCTTCTTGTACTGCATTGCCGTCTTCCATCCCGCAGCTAGCTTCTTGTAGTAGCCTTCCTCCGAGATCTCGCCATATGGGTGCGAGTCATTCTGCGTGTTCGTAGCCCGAGTCAAGTAGTGCAGTATTGGCGTCGTCAAGACCCCATAATCAATGTACTTGGCACCTATAGCGTCCA
>KZ111143.1:1244814-1289041 GCA_002077045.2 Rachicladosporium sp. CCFEE 5018
TCTTGAACGGACTACAGGCAGTGAAGCCATGGCTAGACTGTGAGTCTAACGAACTGATCTGAAATGGCGTAGCTGACCATGACGAGACTTCGACAACCCTGGAGGTGCACTCTTGGGCCTGATCACTGCCGCATTCTCCATTGGCGCAGTTGTCGCCATCCCTTTCGTCCCATACACGAACGATCGCATCGGTCGCAAGCACTCAATCACGATAGGCTCTTCGATCATTGTTCTGGGTGTCATACTCCAGACCGCCGCTGTCAACATCGAGATGTTCCTGGTTTCGCGATTAATCCTCGGTATCGGCATCCCCTTCTGCATCTCTGGCGCCTCGCAACTCATCGCAGAACTCACGCATCCACGTCACACTAGCGTCATCAATGGTCTATTCAACGAGTCGTGGTACGCGGGTGCCATCATCGCTGCTGGAGTGACACTGGGCACGTTCAACATGCCGAATAACTGGGCTTGGCGGATCCCGTCGCTCCTCCAAGTGGCACCATCGCTACTGCAACTGACGTTCATCTGGTTCATACCCGAGTCGCCCCGTTGGCTTGTGTCTCGTGATCGCAGCGATGAAGCCTTCGAGATTTTGGTCAAATACCATGGCGAAGGCGACCGCGAAAGTCCTCTGGTCCTCGCTGAGTTCGCCGAGATTCAGACGACTGTACGCTTCGAAATGGAGAACTCGAAACGCCGCTGGGTCGAACTCTTGCAGACTCCAGGAAACCGGAGACGTGTCGCTGTGGCGGTCTGCGTTGGGTGCGCTTTCTCCAGAAATTCCCTCATGATTCACGCACTGATGCTTGTCTCCTAGCTTCTTCTCACAATGGTCTGGCAACGGGCTTGTTTCGTACTACTTGGCTAAAGTGCTCGCTACGGTCGGCATCTCCGATAAGAGGAAGCAGAACCAGATCAACCTTGGACTCACCTGCTGGAACCTTGTCACGGGTATCACTGGCGCATTTCTGACCAAGAAACTCAACAGACGCACGCAATACATGATAGCGTTTGTCGGCATGACCGTTGTGTTCGCCTGCTGGACCGGGGCTAGTGCCCAATATGCCAACACCAAGAACCAGCAAGCTGCCGGAGCGGTGGTCGGGATGATCTTCGTCTACTACATGTGAGTCGCGTCGCTTCATCTAATGTCGATCTCAATGGAAAGCTTACTGACACTCGTCACAGGTTCTACACGATGTAAGGACCCTTCTGAAGTCCAGTGGCCCCATCCTTATCCTATACTGACTTCTTTGGCAGCATGCACCCCTTGACGTACGTCTTCATTACAGAAGTCTTCCCCTTCGTCCACCGCTCCAAGGGTGTCGGGATTGTGCAACTCGCCACCCGCGCCGCAGCATCCTTCAATCAATTTGTGAATCCCATCGGCTTGGGCGCATTGCAGTGGAAGTACTACATCGTGTACGTCGTATGGCTGGCAATCGAGACAACGATCATTTGGTTCTTGTACCCGGAAACCAAGGGACCCACTCTCGAAGAGCTTGGGCGACTATTCGAAGACGAGAACCCGATGGCGAAAGGCAAGATGGACCCAGACGCCGAGCGTGGATATAGTGAGGCTGATGTCAAGGGCGAGACCATCCATCTGGAGAAGTGAGATTGCTGGAGTAGAATGAATTCGGTTCTGACAAGCATCGCAACCCTTGTATACCTTCGCTTCCGCTGCAAAATCTGCACCACCATCTTCCACTCACCATATTTGACATCCTTGCGCTGCCATTGATCGCGACGAGTGATTTTTCATTCGCAAGTGGATGGCCGCGCCGTTCATGCTGATGTGGAACGTCCAGTGTTGATCGTTAGCGTGGCCGTGACGCACAGAGACCAGCACCTGGTCAACGAATAGGGCTGATTCGGGTGCATTATCGGGCCGTCCTTGGCGGTCGCGCTTCTTTCGAGATCGCATGTCCTCTTCAACTTCTGTATGGTCGCAACTTCTCGACTATTGCATCGCACGACCTGGTTTCCCACTTTGACGCCAGTCGATACGGTCGGAGTTAGACCTTTGAGCTAGCGTACGACTTCGAGCTCGGTCAACTTACTGGCTTGCTTGCCATGTCATTTCTGCACCAGACTTTGGCACAGCTGAGAAGTTAGCATGCTCGATGCACTCGTCTTTCGACCACATGTGGATGCAATGCTCGATCCGTACTCGAGATAAGCCTTGCGACCAGGACCGTTTAAAAGGCGCTTGAATATGGTATGCCTCCCCTCTCCTTCACTCCTACCACTACAGCACCCCCGAATGATGAACACTCTAAATTTCATTGTTCTATACCAGATGCTTCGGCACGTGCTGTACTCCTTAGAGGCTGTTTCTGACCGCCACGCGTTTCCTTCCTTCAATTCCCGAGACACCGCTATACTCCGAGACTAACGCGTATTCCAGTGCCACTTCCACCGCAGTTTGTCAGATTTGACAAGCTGATGGTCGTCTGTAATTCAATATACTTCAGTACCCGCCTTGACTACAGCTTCTCTGCTTGCAGTAGAAGCTGTAACTGTTTGCTTGCCTTCGCGCCATAGCCTGCGGTACCCAGTCGCTGGCGTAGACGGACTAAGGTCGCTCATAAGCCGGAGCGTCTTCTTGAGCCTGCTTCGAGAGGGGTAGGTGGATAGATTGGGCTTGTGCCGAGTCGGTCTCACATGTCTCGTGACCATCAGAGAATCGCAGCCGCTGTCGCAGATGCTGGAGTGCTGCTCGATAGCATCGTATCGAATTCAATGCTGTGACCACACCTCATTTCAACACCGTCTCCGCGCCTCTCGCTCTCAGTATGTCCTGCCTCTGCTGCGTGTTCATGCTCTTGATGATAGCATACACCTCAGCGTTATAGTAGTACATTCCGAACTGCGGATCCTTGTACTTCGCTGGCAGCCCCGTGATATCACAGTACTTCTTCTTCGGCTTCAAGCTAGGCGCGGCAGCAATACTCGTGTACGCGATACTTGGCACGACAGCAGCTCCCCCGTTCGCCTGCCTCGCGTTCTTCTCCAAGACGAGGCGACTCATGTCCTGGCTCGCTTGGGCTGCATTGAGATTGACGGCTGGGGTCGTGGAGCCAGTGGTCGCTGGGAGAGGCGTGCTGGCCCCAGAGTTCTGCTGGGTGGTCATGAGGCTTTGCTGGGCGCGTGAGGTCTCTGAGATGATCTGTTTGAGGTTCTTGTTGCGGCGTTGGGCGGGTTTCCAGTTGGGGTTGCGGAACGGCTTGTGGACTTTCTGCATGTCGAGGGTGTCTAGTAGCGCGGCATGAGTCTCCTCGTTTGACGCAGTAGTGATCGGCGCCATTGTTGCGTGGATGGGGGCCGTCTGACCGGAGTCGGTGTTTGGTACCAGTGGATATGCCCAAGCGAAGGTGTCCGATGCGCAATGTTGTGGCGCACCAGAAGCGTAAACGCAGTCACATCACATCAACGCGCCGACTTCTTGGCTAGGTATATACATGTATATCTGATTGCGTGACTCCGTGAGAAAGTGAAGTAATAGATCATGAATCAATAGAATGTGATTGGGAGCTCATGCTAGCTCAATCCTAGTATGAACCTTGGATCAACGCCCTACTTTGATAGACATGTCACTCGATCAACGGACGATCAGACGCGTGCCGCTCCTTCGAGAGATATTTTGACTCTTAAATTCAGCTCTTTATCTAAGTGCCAGGCTCAATGATTAGCAGAAGCAAGGTCCGATGAAGTAAGTGTGGGTGTAGGGCAGTTTCATTCGACTCTTTCTTCTGTCCGGGAGAAAAGGATTATCACCACACCTTGAACGTGCTGTATCGCCAAAGACTCTTAGCGGAAGCATTGCAAGCCATCTAGACAAAGCCGACGAGATCAACAGTGACTAGATGAGTCTTTCACCCGCCGTTCTCCTGCTAGACCTTCCGCCCTCAGCTCTTGCAGGCATCGACCTTCTCTCCTTCACCGCTACGCCACGCTTCCGAGGCGTTAAAGACCTCCCTCCCGGCCTCCACTTCATCTTCACAGGCTCTAGTACAGCTTTCTCCATCCGTCATGGCCTCTGGATCCGCATCGCTAGACCCAGCTCCGGTACCCAACAACTCATAATTACCCGCTGGGATCCTGCGACAGAGAATCTATCCCGCGAACAAGATCCCGCCGAGAACCTCCGCTGGCGCGCCAACATCGGCGAGTTCTGGCGCGAAGGTCTGACACCTTATCGTCAATTCTCTTCTTCCCCCAATGCCACGTCGTCGCAGCAAGAAACCAGCGACTGGCACACCCTAACATCACAAATCACGCCTGCACTCCTCTCCCGCATAACCCAAGACACTCCCCAAACTTTCTGGTCTCTCACCTCCGCTTCCTCGGCCTCCCGAGATCTCGACCACATCCCCGGTCTCTCCGCCGCAGAAGCCGTCCTGCATCCGGAGAAAGACCTTCGCTTCTTACCCATAGATCTCAAGCAGACGTGGCCTACTGGTGCCACGGGCAGGGAGCGTACGGAAGCAGCGCAAGACCGTTCCTGGGCTTTGGGAGAGTTGATCACGCAGCACTGCGGTGAGGTCGGCCGGGATGAGGTGGTAGGGGAAATGCAGTTTTGTTTCTTGATGGTCCTGACGCTGAACAACTGGTCTTGTCTCGAGCAATGGAAACGGATCTTAACGCTACTATTTACGTGTCGTAACGCCGTTGTGACGTTTCCCGACCTCTTCGTCCGCGCACTCGCAGCCTTGCGACTACAGCTAAGCCACTGCAAAGATGCTGAAGGCGGCTTGATTGACCTCGCAGACGAAGGAGGATCGCTACTCAAATCACTCCTTGTCCGCTTGCGCCAAAGTCTTGACACACTCCCCACGCTCGAGGTCCAGGACGTGGTAGATGAACTAGATGATCTAGAAGCCTACCTCAAAGACGAACACTCCTGGCAATTCGGCGGTACATTCGTGAAGTCCGGTGTGCTGGAGCTAGAAGATGGCGAGCAGATCAGGATGGACACGACTGCATACGATGAGGAGGACGAGAGTGGCGAGTACGCGCCACAGATGGTGGATTTGACGCCAGAGCAGATGAAGGAACTGGGGATTGAGAGTGTGGGGGATTTGAGGGCGAAGCTTACTGGGACGAAGTTGCATGATGAGGACGTTGTGGAGGAAGTGGCTGGGGAGAGCGAGGATGATGACAGCGGGGGTAGTGGGAGTGATGACGATGACGAAGACGAGGAGGAACAAGATCTCGAGGATATGGACGCACGATACTGATGGATATCCATGAGCGACTGTACAAGCTCTAAATCCAACAGGCCCAGCAAGCGGCTGGTAGTCAGCCCAAGCTCCTCTAAGAAGCCAGCGAGCGTCCGATACCAGCGAGCGTCCATCGACGCCGACAGGACCCCGTAACCAGCTCCCGCCTACTCCTCGGCGACGCCGGGTATAGCGACAGGCTCCCCACCCTTAACCCTCGCCTTCCCCTCCTCCACAGTCCCCCACCCCTCCTCCCGCGCAAATTCTCCGGGCACCTTCTCACTAACATTAACCGCCAAAAAGCTCTTCGGCAGCCTCACCTGCCCAAACTTCCCCCTCAACATCTCCAACACCTCATCCCACTGCCCATGTGGCGTCAGACTCCGCCGCTGCGCAATCCCGATACAATGCTTGCTATCCAACTGCACATCCAGGGGATCGACGGCGTGACAGCCAGGGCTGAGCGCGATGCGGATGGAGTAGTTGTAGTTGGATTTGGGGTTTAGGGGATCGATGTCGGCGGCTGCGTTGGGGGATTCGTAGAGCTCGAAGCAGATTTGCGAGAGGTAGTCTAGTTCGGGGATGTTCTGGCGGGAGATTTTGGTGGGGACGCCGCCTTCGAGGATGCAGTTTAGGAGGGTGTAGATGTGGGATTCTTTTGTGAAGTAGATGAAGGATTTGGCGGCGTCGGAGGCTTGGACTGGAAAGACGTTAGTACGAGTTGGGGAGGAATGGATGGGCTAGGAAGGCTTACCGTCCTCGAGATCCTTGACGATCTCTTTTAGCAGTGGTAGACTGGTCAGCAGTCCGATTTCCAGCTTCTCCGCATTCGTGATGCCGTACTCCTGCGGTCCGATGAAGTCAAACAAGATCTTACTCAGCGAATACAGCTCATTCAGCTTCTCCAGCCTAACATCGTGCTTCGCTTTCGACTCAGACTGCTCATCTGAGTGGCCGGTGAAGAGCTTGAAGTAAGCTTGCGGGGAGCTTTCGCGTGCAACGGCCTGCGAGGCAGCAGCTTGTCGCACGAGATCCTGCGATTTGCGGCGGAAGCCCATGCGCTCGGCCATCGTAGGCGCAACTGAAGCCTTGCGATCATTCGTCGATGCCTCGGTGCTAGGCACTGGTGACGTGCGCGAGCTGTTCTCTGCAGACGTCTCGCTCGCATTTGCAACCTTCTCCGTGCCCGCCGACTCTAGTTGACCAGAGTCCTCCTTCGATTCACGACTTGCCGTTCTAGTCAACTCAGCCTCAATAGCCTCCTCCTCTAGCAGTATACTCCAACTCGGCGTAAACACCCACTGCAAAAATTGCCGATTATGCAATGCATCAAACTTCATCGTATCGTACAGCTCGCTGATCTTGCTCGGATCGACTTTCTCAGCATCCACGAACTCATTGAAAAGCTTTTCCCAGCGCTCCTTGAAGAGCTCTGCGTCTTCGCCTGTGCACCACCTAGCTTGCACAGCGGACGCAGGGCTTGTTTGCAGCACGGCCGGGTCTACAGCCACGGCGGAAGCTACGCTGCTTCCTACGTCTGGCGGAGCAGAGCTGGGCTTCTTCAGTTTCTCCAGTGAGGCGACGGCGTCTGAGCTTCCCAGCTTGGCGAAATTGTGTCGCATGACGCGGCGGTGAAATTTCATCAGCTCGACCACTTTACGAACGACGACGTAGGGCTCTGGCGTCCCGTCTTTCGGCCACGCGAACTGCTCTGGTGCCCGTTCGCCCTTCCTCAGGAGGCCTTTTAGCTTTTTCTTCACCCGGTCCATCTCATCTTTGGCGGCATTGCTGTCATCTAGCAGATCTTTCCTGACCCGGATCTGGCTCTCGCCAACATCCTTCTGCTCCAGGAAGGCGCTCGCAAAGATCTGGGCTGAGGTCGTGACGCGACGCTCTGAAGATGTGAAGATTGAGACGTCATTCAGAACGTCTCTGTTCATGAGTAGGAGATCATTGCGCATGTTCTCCCCGAGATCTGTGGCTTGGTATCGGGCGGAGTGTGTTGGCTCGCCGCCCCATTTCATGACCAGTTGCAGCTTGTCCACGACAAGGCGTTCGTCGGCTGCTGTGACGCGAGACATGGTGACTTCGGAGATGGAGTCGCTGCGAGTCTGCGTGCGCGGGGATGAGCTCTGAGTCGCGGGTGTCTCGGTCGGGAAGTCTTCTGGGTGCTTTTGGGGCTCCTCTGTTAAATAAGGCGCTGCGACGTCCGTTCCGGCTTTCACATCGCCTTTGCCCGCTGTCTTGTCCTTGTTCTTCGGCTTCTTGAACATCGGCTTGATCTGTACTTTTGTACCCGCCAGCCCCCCCTTGCGCACCAGG
Source organism: Rachicladosporium sp. CCFEE 5018 (assembly GCA_002077045.2). Taxonomy (NCBI): domain Eukaryota; kingdom Fungi; phylum Ascomycota; class Dothideomycetes; order Cladosporiales; family Cladosporiaceae; genus Rachicladosporium; species Rachicladosporium sp. CCFEE 5018. The sequence goes on from KZ111143.1 coordinate 1,252,362, forward strand.
GCATTGCTTAATGTGCGCAGCTTCGCCATATCCTCCTCGCCTTCGATCATAGCCTGCTGCACAGCCGCTTGTACACTGTTCAACGCTGCCTCGCCGGTCAGTAGCACTTCTTCTTGATGTCCACGAAGCAGGGCGACGAAGGGCTTCGTGTGGAAGGTGAATTTGAACTTCTGCTTCGGCGTACGATCAGCATGGCGTATGACTGCCACCATGCCCTTGAGCTTCCACTGGCTCTTCGAAGCAGGTGCAGGGATGTCAGCCGGCGGCTCCGTTTCCGTCTCCACGACAGATTCAGAGTGTACGGAAGCCATGTCCGTAGACGCACGCAGTTGCTCCAGGTCCTTTGTGTGTGCAGGTGGTGGCAGCATGTCATCCCTCGACATCGACTCGGCGTGCAATCGTTTCGGTATCGTTGCGGTTCGCTCGAAACTGGACGGACTGGTGATAGGGCTCGTGGTACCGCTTGCACCTCGATGGCTGTGTGGGAAGCCGTGCTTGGTTGCAGCATGGACGACGGTGTCGCGGAGCTGCGAAATGCTGCGCGTCTTCCGTAGTGCGCTCTTGAGTGCGTTGCGGTGCCCTGTCCTTTCCTCAAGTGGGATCGTGGGCTTACGTTGGATTGGCATGCTCTCTGATCCGATCATAGGTGGTAGCATGCTGTACGGATCGGCAATGCTGTCCTCAGCGCTTGGCGTCCACTTGCCTTCCTTGCGCAGCTTCGCAACAATGAACATATTCTTCAAGATCGAGGCACACTTGTCATAGTACTCATTGTTGTCTTTAACGAAGCTCCAGCCGTTCACATCGATCACGTAGCTGCCGTTGTCTACCCGTAGCAGGTCGAATCCGCAGACAGCCTGGCCGAAGCCTCGTGCAATCTTCGAAGCCATAAGCTGCTCTTCTCGAGAAAGTGACGTGACGTAGCGGATCTCTTTACCATTCGGATTACGCTTGACAAGGCCGTCAACGACAGGCGACTTTCGGGTCTCGGCGTGACAGTAGTCGGGACCGACAGTGTAGGCTTTGACATCTTCTGCATTTTCCACCTTGAGGAATTGCTCGTAAATGTAGGATGAGCCCGGCTCTGTGATCGACCGTGGCACCAGGAGAGTGTCGTCTTTCTCGGAGCTTTTGTTGTTGACCTTTCGAAACAGACGTCGTCCGCCACCACCTGCATAGTATATGTAGACATTGTGGTCTTCGCCACTGACTGGCTTCTCAACGAAAGGTTTGGCCAATCTGTGACCGTCGACAACGAGCGTGTCATTGTCGTCCTCCATATGCACATCCTTGGGCGCAGGCTCGCCACCACCACGCCCATCTTCGGAGCACTCAAGCCGCAGGCCAGTCAAACTTCGCATGCGCTCCGCAATGTCCACACTAAGGATCACTGGGCCGCCATCGCGATCAACAGTCACACGCTTAGGCGTGGGTACTTCCAACTTATCCAGGATCTTGAGGCACATGCGTCGATCCCACAAGATTGTCTGCATGGGCAGATCGTTAACGCAGAAAGGCTTTCGTAGCTTGGCGTATGCTATAGCCTTCTCCAGCGGAAAGCCATCACTAAAGAAGCTGATGAGGAAATCGCAAAGAGGCCAGTTCTCGACATTCTCATCCAAGATCACCTTGTCACTAAATATGACAACCTTGAAGTCATTGTCCTTACCCATGATGCGGTTGAGAATGCTACGAGAGGGTTTCGATCGGGCCTTCGCATCCAGTGCGCAGATGCCGAGCGTGCCGATGAAGTTCGGTGGCATCTCCGCGTTGCTACCGCGGTCAGTGGAGGGCGAGGCACTACCTGGCACGCTCCCAGAGACTCTCCTAGAGGCTGTCGGTGTGCGTCCACGGACGGTCCGGCCTTGATGGGATGTCACGGTTGGCGGACCTGATGACATTGGCGACGATGGCGCAATATCGGAGTTTTGTGTTGCATTATATGGATCACGTGAAATGCCATTGAGGGTAGGAGACAGGGCCCCGTTCTGTGTTGAAGTAGTCACGGAGATAGGATGAGTAGCAGTAGTCGCACCCCCCTCCAGATCTGAGCCAGTCACCGAGCTCGGCGCGCTGGCTTTGGCTGCATTGTATGGGCCGGCACTGTAGTTCGACTGCGAAGAGAAGCTCAAACGGTTCGGCGCAAGATCTGGCTCCGGCGCTCGCAACATGTCTGGGAGGCTGCTTGGTACCGTGATGCCATTCTGCCCCACCGACGGACTACTGAGATCTGGTCTGCCAGTCATCTCGTCGAGACTTACAGGTCGAGACTGTACAGTACTATCCGTGGAGCTTCCCGTTGCAGATAAGAGAGGGCTCGAGCCAATGCGAGAAGATCGCCTTGAAGATAGAGCGTGACGATGCAGAGTAGGTTTCGAAGGTGGAGGCATCCAGAGACTAGCGTCGACAATGCCGCTTGAAGCTTCAGGATCTGGTAATTTGCCCTTCTTGGAAGAAGTCGATGAAGGTCCTGCTGATAACTGATGAGGTGGGGGGACAGAGCGAGTGGACTCCGAAGAGGTTGTCCTAGCTAATGGATCCATTGGCGATGCCGCGATGTTGCGCCGCAGGAGATCAAAGCGACGCGAGGATGTAGCTCCGTTGGATTGAAGAAGCTTTTCTCAAGATATGATGCTTCCGTACCGGGCCATTGCTCTCTTGCAGCATATGCCACAGATCTTGCTCATAAGATTGAGATCGGCCCTGGGCTAGCCACAACAGCCGTATGATGATTCTACAGCCTGAAAAGCGAAATCAATAGTGTGTATGAGGAGTATTCAGTTTCCTTACAGATCGTCCCTGTCGCTGTTCTTTACCACACTGAGGAATGACGTCCGGCTCAAGCTTCGAACTTTTTTGCAGCACCCGATGTCAAAGAATCCAATTTGAGGATGGACTAATACATCGCACTGCACATGATGGCAGTCGCAGAATATGGCGATAGCGATCGCGGCGCGAAGAGGCAGAAGTTGGCCAACGGAAATGGCCATGTCGAGACTGCGCATAGAAGCCGAGTCTTTGCGCCATACCGCACGGTTGGCTTGGTGTCACCCACCAAGGTGCCCTTCACCTCCGTCCCACTCGGCAAGACGACATTCCAGATCACAACATCGGTTGGACGAAGTCTCCAGACATACGATCTACGCCGAGGCTTGAATCTGGTGTTCATCACGAGACCGCAAACGCCGGAAATTATCACTGCGAGTGCTGCATGGAAGGACAACGTATTTGCTGCGTGGGGAGGGGAGCGAGAGGATGCCGCGCGAGGAGTATGGGTGTTCAAGAGAGGCAAACAGGAGGGTGTGCTGGAGGCACCACGGTCATTGGAGGAGAATATCGAGAAGTTGTGCATCTTCGGATCGTGGATCGTCGGGGTGTGCAGGACGACATTATTGGTGTGGAAGACGGACAACTATGAGCTGTATACCACGATCAAGGGTACATCGCCTGTACCCTTTACCCAGAGTATCGCGAGCTTGCCCACATATCTGAACAAGATCATTGTTGGACGACAGGATGGCAGTGCTGAGATCTGGAACCTATCGGCTGGGAAGCTGGTCTACACCATCTTGCCACCTTCTTCGTCATATGGTGCGATCACTGCTCTGGAGCCAACGCCTGCGCTCTCACTTGTTGCGATCGCCTACGAGAGTGGTCCTATCTTGATCCATGACATTCGTACAGATCAGACTGTCATCACACTGAACGCTTCGTCAGGCCTGGCTGTGACATCAATCACCTTCCGGGCTGATGGTTTGGGTGCTGGCGATGATGGGAGAAAGCCGGGAGTCATGGCCACTGCATCTACTACTTCAGGCGATGTTACGCTCTGGGACCTCAATAATGGCGGCAGGAAAGCTGGTACCTTACGCGCAGCTCACGCGCACCCTACCGCGAGTACACCAGGCGGCGTCAGCAGAGTTGAGTTCCTCGCCGGTCAAGGCGTGATCGTCAGCAGTGGCCTGGACAATAGTCTCAAGACCTGGATCTTTGACGAAACACCCTTCACCCCGATACCTCGCATACTGCATCAGCGACAAGGACATGGCGCACCTGTCACGAGACTGGAGTTCCTTCCGTCAGCCTCAGATGGCTCAGATGACACAGGTAAGTGGCTTATGTCAGCCAGCAACGATCGCAGCCTGTGGGCATGGTCGCTGCGACGAGACGGTCAAAGCACGGAGATCAGCCAAGGTGCCGTTCAAGGCAAAGCGAGAAAGCAAGGTCTGCTCGCTAGTGAGAACAGAGAGAGCTTTGACAACTTGAAGTGTCCGCCCATCACGGCGATAACGTATAGTCTAAACCGCGATGGAGGTATAGGCGCAGTACCGGGCAAACACCCTATCTGGCAGAACGCCAAGGGCAGAAAAGTAGATGCCGAAGTCAGCGGTATGACGGGATGGGAGAGCGTGGTGACCGCGCACGAGAACGACAGCAAGGCACGGACATGGTTCTGGGGTCGAAAGCGCGCCGGCCGCTGGGCATTCGAGACTGGAGACAAGGGCAACGTGAGCTCTGTCGCGGTGTCGCCTTGTGGCACCTTCGCGGTGGTTGGTAGCTCTACGGGAGCCATCGACTTGCACAATCTGCAATCTGGACTTCATCGACAACGGTTCCCTGCTCGCTTGACGCCACAGCAGGCAAAGCAGCTCAGGACTGACATGGAGAAGCATGGTCTTGTCGAAGAGAGTGAAGGCAAGAAGGTATTTTACCGCGGTCAAGGCAGGCATGCATGTGCTGTTGTTGGGCTGGCGGTCGACAATCTGAATAAGACTGTTATCTCAGCTGGATCCGATGGCAAGCTGAAGTTCTGGGACTTTAGCAGTGGCTTACTGCGACATCAACTCGATTGGTCACTGTCATCTTGCATCGTAGCAATGCGCTTCCATAGAGGCACGGATCTCGTAGCCGTATCCTGCACCGACGGCTGCGTGCGGGTTGTCGATACGAACACGTACAAACTCATACGTGAGCTGTGGCCTTCACGGCCGACGATCAACGCATTGCATGACCTATCAATCACAGACCTAGTCTTTTCGAACGATGGTCATTGGATCGCAGCAGCCATGGGACAGCTGGTGCTGCTCTGGGACCTTCCGACCGGACACCTGGTGGATGCATGCAAGCTCAAAGCATCCTGCACGAGCATAGCCTTCTCGCCGACCGGCGAGTACCTCGCAACCGCGTCATCCGACTCAGTAGGCGTAGACATCTGGACCAACCGAACGCTCTTCACTCATGTACCTACGCGACACATCACTGCATCGAAGCTTATCACGATCATGACAGGAGAAGCGCAAGCGCCCACCTCAAGTGGCGAAAATGCCGACACCCTTATCCCTATCGACTTGTCCGAAGATATGGAAGATACCCTCGATCTCCTCACATCTATCGACTACGGTACAGAGCTTGATACCCTCTCCTCCGACCTTGTCTCTCTTTCCCTGGTTCCTCGCTCACGATGGCAGAACCTGCTACATCTAGACCTCATACGCCAGCGCAACAAACCCATCGAGCCTCCCAAGAAGCCAGAGAAAGCGCCTTTCTTCTTGCCTTCGCTGCAGGATAGGCAAGCTGCTCAGAAGGGCCTGCTGCCTGCCCCAACGGAGGTAGTGGAGCCTGAGACGGCGTTGAGTCGCATACACTCGAAAGCGCGGGAGTTGAGTCGGAGTCCATTCACCACGCTGCTACACGCCACTATCACCTCGCCTTCCGCTGAGGGCTTCACGCCGTTCTTCACCCACCTCAAGTTTCTCACGCCCTCAGCCGCGGACCTCGAAATACGCTCCCTCTCTCCGCTTTCTCTCTCCCTTCCCGAGCTTCGAACTCCTACAAGCGAGATCTCGGCTTTTGTGGAAGCCATCACGTGGTCACTGCGGCAACATCGCGACTTTGAGATCGCGCAGGCGTGGATGGCGGTCTGGCTAGGATGTCATGGGTCGTTTATCGGGAGCGATGAAGGGGTCAGGGCGGTGGTGGAGGAATGGAAGGATGTGGTTGAGCTCGAGAAAGCAAGGGTGGAGGAGTTTGTCGGGTATGCGAATGGGATGGCTGGGTGGCTGAGAGCTGCTAGAGTATGAGATGCGGAAAGATGTAGAGGATGTTATCATGTCTCATGTGGCTATCATGCAACCCGATTCCTGCCATCTCTCAGCATAGATCCTGGCATCTCCATGCGAGATTCATCAGTACGGCACCACACTCGTCGGCACCGCCCCCTTACTCGACGTCTTCGTCGAGCTACACCCCGGATCCACGAACGTCGGCCTTGGAAATCCCGAACAATACGGATAACACCCGCCATAAGTTTTACCACAAGCATTCACATTATCCTCGCACCTCGTACTAGTACAAGTCGTCGGCTTCGCCGTCGCGACTGAGATCGACGAGCTCGTGGTGCTAGGTGTGGTCGTAGGCGGACACGTCGGCACAGTGAAACTCGGGCGTGTGTAGGCGCCGCAGACTTCGTAGCAGCCGCCGTAGGCGCGGCCGCAGCTGTTTATCAGATCTTCGCAGAGGGTTAGGGTGCATTTCGTGCTTGTCGATATCGAGGTCGGGGGTAGCGTGATGGAGGGCGGCTTGGAGGTTATCGTTGGGGAGGTCGTGGGCGTTGTGGTCGGACAGCCCGGGTCTGTGAACGAGCGGCGTGTGGCCGTTGGATCGCCGATGCAGAAGGGGTAGCAGCCGCCGTACATGCGGCCGCAGCTGTTGATGAAGTCTTCGCAGAGGGTTTGGGTGCACTTCGTACCCGTAGAGGTAGAGATTGGAGGGAGCGTGGTAGAGGGAGGTTTGGTCGTTGTCGGGGGCGATTTAGACGTCGTGGTGCAGGGCGGAGGCGTGAACGTCGGACGCGTGAAGCCAGAGCAGTAAGGGTAGCAGCCGCCGTAGGTCTGGCCGCAGGAGTTGATGAAGTCTTGGCAGACTGTGCTGGCGCAGGACTTGGTTGTCGAGAGCGAGCTGGAGGTGGTGGTGGGAGTAGTCGTGATGGAAGTTGTAGTCGAGGTGGTGGTTGCAGGTAGACAGTTCGAAAAGTAGTCATTCTCCCTTTGGCACGGATATCCTGGCGGACAGGTCGTGGGGCCAGTGTAGCCTTGGCCGCCACATTGCGCGTATGCTCGAGGAGGTAGGGTGGTCGTGGTGGAACTGGTCGTAATGGTCGGGGGAGTCGTAGTGGTGGTAGTAGTAGTAGTGGAAATGGTGGTGGTGGACCGAGTGGACGAGGTAGTGGCTGGCGGACCGCAAGTTGAGAAGTAGTCGTTGAACCTAGTGCAGGGGAGGTCTGACGGACACTCCGTTGGGCCCGCGTAGCCAATGCCACCACATTGCTGGTATGATCGAGTGTTTGCGGTGTTTGTGGTGGTAGTGATCTTGATTGAAGAAGTCGTTATGACGATGGGAGTGGTTGTGGCGGAGCTTGTGGTCGCTGTAGTGGCCGGTGGGTAGCACATTGAGAAGTAGTCGTTGAGTCTAGTGCAAGGGAAGCCTGGTGGGCAAGTAGTTGCGCCTGCATAGCCAATCCCACCACACTGCTGGTATGCTCTAGGATCTGTCGACGATTGAGGGAATGCGAAGGTAGAGGTAGCTGCAATAGCAGCGAACGCAATCGCTCGTCCCAGCGACATTGAAGTCGACATCTTTGCTTCACTAGCCTTGCAAGGCTGTCAAAGCTCACGCGCGGGCCGAAACTGTCGGTCTGGTGTGGGCAATGATCAACAGAATGACAGACATGAAGGGAATGCTTGTACTTATGCTTAGCGTACGACCTTATCCGGGCGACCACAACCCCAAAGTACTGGTGCTCCGGATACGAGGTCGAGAACACCTGTGCGACTGCACTGTACTCTCGACAGTCAGCATCGAGTGCTCCCGCCGGTTCGTACTACAGTGTGGCTTTGTGATTGTGACCAGGATATCAGGCCAGTATATGGCCAGTATATTGCAAGGCGTACCTCGCTACCCCACAGAGTGCACATGCCAAGGCGGTATTGCAGCAGTTCCTGGCGAAGGATCGCCGTTCCGAAACAGGCGATTCCGGACTACAGGTATCTAGGGCTGATACGAGTCTCGAACCACGACGCTCAGTTTTGGCGAGTACTTTACCCGCGAGGCTCGCCAAATTTGCACGCGAATGCGAGAGCCTCGACCTCGCCTGTTCAAATGCTTCAATGGAGCATGATTTTCGAGTCAGCGCTCACTGAGTAGCCTTTGCGAGCTGACACAACCATAGCAAATGCGAGCACTATATCTCAGTGCGATCCTCTGAATCTCGATCGCTCTTCGTGGAGTCGTGATACTGCATATTGACCCTCACTCAGTAGCGGACACGCCCAGCGTCCAGATAAGCAGGTAAGCTGAGGCAAAGGGTGCTAGTTTCGACCGACGCTTTCTGCATTGTAGCGTCCAGAAGCGCATCTCTGCACTCGGCGTCTAACCTGCCTCAGTTCAGTATATGCATCTTTTGTCCCCAGATGCAGTTCTTGCTGATGTCCCTCGTGGCACCCATCATCCGCGTAACCTTGTCCCTTGCCAACATTGTACTCGCTTCGCCGCAGTTGCGCATATCGTCCTAGCGCGTTCGAGAGGGTCTGCGTGGCTCTGGGCCTCAACGTGTCCTGAGGTGGCGCCAGTGCGGCTCCGAGGCGTTCTTCAGGCATATAGTGTTCCCGCACAAGTGCGCTGATCTTGTCAGTGTTCCGATAGATGCGCACATAACGCAAATATGGACGAGTCTGAGAAAGGTGGCCATAAGGTGTAGACCATCGTCGGCGCGCAGAGCCGCATCGACTTATACTCGGGACAGCAGCGTAGGGTGGACATGAGGAGCGATGTCGCTTCCTGGCGCGAGCCAAGGCGATTGCGCTATCAGGGGCTTTTCGCCCGCGACTCCTGGTAAATGCCAGAACTGCAATTGCTCAGCGCCATGTTCTTCCGTCGTGTGATCATGAAGTGGCACGGACCCCACCCCACCGCCCCGCCAACTGCCAGATTCGAACTCAGCACACCGAGCGCGCAAAGCAACAAGAAAGGTAAAAAAGCAAAAAGGTGTAACATAGCTCTAATTGGCTATAGCCCCCCAGTGTTCTTGGCTTGACCGCCTGGAAGATCTCAACGGAGCGCTTACGTCCCTTTCCGAATCGTACCCGCGCTTGGTGCCCAGGCCCTATCACCTCAGTCACCAGGAGAAGCGTAGTCGAGGGAGAGGGGCCCGAGTGGAGGTTCCCGTAACGGAGTGAGGAAGCGTAAATATAACCGTTGGTCCATTTGACCGGAGTGGAAGGTATTGGAAATGGGGAAATATAAACCCACCTTGGTACCCCGCGTGGGGTAGTCGGCCTCGTGCTTTTCTTGGTGAGGAAATAGGCAGCGGTCGAGTATGTGGTGGTCATGATGTCAATGACAGTGTAGACCACCAGACGTAGACTCACGGTGCCTCATCATGAGCGTGCTCACATGCTTGTCATTGTCTTCGCGCCTTCGTCGATATCGTGCTGGGCATTGCCACGAAAAGGGGTAATATGGCAGAGACGAGCATGCAATTACTGCACTTGCCAGCATGGCACTCAACCATGCAGGCGCGGCTCCGGCGATGATGGCTGTCCCTGGTTCGACCATCGAGTCTTGCACTGCGCATGCTTGCTCGCGACCTCACTTCATTATCGTGCGCTGCAATTGCTACAAGGGCATGAACCTCTCAGCGACATCTGCACCAGTGATTGTCAGCATCCCTCATGCAAGCACACTTTACTCACCGTCGTCGTCTCCACCATTGACCACCCCCGGCAAGCTCGAGCGTAGTGACATCTTCCGTAGGTGCAGGAAGTCCACTATTCCAAGTCGCTCCTTCCTTCTTTGTCCTCAAGCCCTCGAACTTCCTCACCTCCCTTCACGTGGGCAACGTGAAAGAATTTCTTCACATCACCGCGTGCTCCCGCCTTGCCGCCCCGCCCCTCCGTACGCTTAGACATTCGGTGCACTTGCAAGATGTCGGTCCGATTACTTCACCTCGAAGCATTGGTACGCGGTCCAGTTGCTTCAAGCACACTCGACACCGCAACACACCTACACGCTGCTGATAACAGTACCCTCGTTACTCATTCGGAGCCGATACACGCACCACCGCGAGCGTATACACTTTTCAGCAGCATTGTCGCGGGTCGAGTGCCGGCACTCGTCGCCGGTATGCTCAATCTGCTTTGCCTCTTTTGGGTCACATTCGCTCTTCGCTACACTCGCTTGATGGCTGGCATCTTCGCAAACATTCTTTACAGACCCTACCCACTCGCCAAAGACCCGAAATTTCGCGCTTGCGATGTCACGGTCGTGATGCCGACCACTTTCAAGACTCCGGCAGAGCTGGTGCAGTGCTTGCGCTGCATCGTGAACTGCGGTCCGGCGGAGGTGATCATCGTCACGGCAGAGGGCAATGTCCCGCTCGTGCGCGACCTCTGCGCGCTCAACTCCTTCCGCGTCAAAGTCCTCGGCGTCCAGAAGCTCAACAAGCGCAACCAGATGATCCGCGCACTGCAAGAGGTGGCGACTGAGATCTCGGTCTTCGCCGACGACGACGTCTTCTGGCCTCGCCACTACCTCGAGCACCTTCTCGCGATTTTCGAGGACTCTCAAGTCGGCGCTGGCGGCACTCGTCAGCGCACTCGTCGCAATGCGGATCCGAATTGCTGGAATTTCCTGGGCATCTCTTATCTCGAGCGTCGTGTCTGGAACAACATCACCACCAACGCGGTCGACGGCTCAATCTCCACTCTGTCCGGCCGCACTGCAGCATACCGCACCAAGATTCTGAAGAACGAGGAGTTCTACTGGTACTTCACCCATGACTCCTGGCTAGGTCGCCCGCTCAACACAAACGACGATAAGTGCTTGACGCGCTTCGTCTACTCTCGTGGCTGGAAGATTGCGCTCCAGACTGCCGCAGTCCTCGAAACAAGCCTCGAAGACAACCCGAAATACATCCAGCAGTGTCTTCGCTGGGCGAGAGCTCACTGGCGTGGCAACTTCACCGTCATGACGAATGAGTGGTACTGGCGGAGTCTCGAGTACTGTTGGGGCACATACGTCACATACGTGGGCCAGTTTCAGACTCCGGCGATCTTGATCGATGGCACTCTCTTCACTCTGCTTTACTTCGCCATCCAGGATTGCTCGGAATGTACTCGCACGGTTGTCTTATGCTGCTTCGCTGCGTGGCTGTTATTCACCAAGGTCGTTAAGCTGCTTCCGCACTTCTGTCGCTACCCGGAGGACATTCGCTTCTTGCCTGTTTCGATTTCGTTTGGCTACTTGCATGGATTGCTCAATCTTTACGCGCTGTTCACGCTCACTACCACGGCGTGGGGATCGCAGAGCTTGGAGGAGTTGGAGCGTCCGAAGGCGCAGGACGAGCAAGTGGTTCCGCTGTTGATAGAGACCATGGCGGAGGTGTCATATACGGAGCCCACTCCGGGCAAGGTCATGGAGGGGGATGACTATGTACGTCACACCTTGCTCGTGCTATCATTGCATTGCTGACTTCTTTCTCAGTTCTCGGCCATGCTGGCGCCAGTGCAGTGTCAGGGCTGACATGCGAACAGCAGAGGGTTTCCGGGATGTGCGGCAGGGTCATGCTACACGGGATGAAAGAGGACACAGCAAGGCAAATGCATCGACTGGTATGAAGAAAGGTGGTTCATGCATAGCGATTAGGCGTTCGGGGGATGGCATTGATGTCGAGATACCCATCTGCATCGGGACAAAGACATGGGATGGACTCGAGGAGCTGCTTACATAATGCAGCCATCCTGTTCATTGACCTCGGCTTCCAAGAGCTCCCTTCTCGAGCTGAGCATGATCAATGATCGAAACCATGTAGTTCACACTGTCAAGTCCTTCATGGACTTACGTCTCCAACAATACACTCATCAGTAAGCAATCATGTCGGAGAAAGGAGCCGGTGCAGGTCACACCTACCCACCAGATGCCGTACAATGGCTCAAACGTGATGTCTTGCTCTTTGCCTACAGCGTAGGCGCAACAGTGGATGAACTCCATCTGATCTATGTAAGGCAATCTCTTCTTACAGCTTTCTCGCGATGAGTTTCCAGAAAATCTGACGCCGTCAAGGAACTCCACCCCCAATTCGCCGCCCTCCCAACCTACCCCATCCTCCTCCCCTTCAAGAAAACCACCCAAGAAGTAATAGACTTCTACGCCGCGCAGTCCTCCTCCGATGGGGGTATCCCCGGCGTCCCCAAACTCGACTCCCGCCGCGTCCTAGACGGCGAACGCCGCATGATCTTCTACAAGCCTATCCCCACAACCTCCGAGGGTAAATCCTTCGAAGTCCGCCGCAAAGTCGTGGGAGTCTACGATAAGGGCAAGTCCGGCACAGTGGTGGAGACGCAGATGGATCTCGCTGAGACGGGGTCGGAGGAGATTTACTGCTCCATGATTGGGAGTGGGTTCTTTGTTGGGCAGGGGAACTGGGGTGGGCCGAAGGGGCCGAAGGGCGTGAACTACCCACCGCCGGAGGGAAAGAAGCCGGGTGTGACTTATGAACATCAAACGCAGGCGGAGACTGCGCACTTGTATCGTCTGAATGGCGACTACAATCCGCTGCACGCTACACCGGAGCCGGGACAGGCGATGGGCTTCGGTGGAGCGATTATGCATGGGCTGTACTCGTGGAACACGACTGCGCATGCGCTGTTGAAGCTGCTAGGCGGTAGTGATCCTGCCAATATGAGGGAGTTTGCTGCGAGATTCGCATCGCCCGTCAAGCCGGGCGATTGCCTTGTCACCCAGATCTGGAGGACTGGCGATAAGGACGCGCAGGGCTGGGAGGACATCAGATTCGTGACCAGTGTCAAGGGAGGCAAGGTGGTCTTGAGCAATGGTCGGTCGAAGATGAAGGTTGTCGGGCAAAGGAAGATCACTGCCAGCAAATTGTAGAGAATCTTCTTGATCCACGTTCCGATTGAAACAGCGGCCCCTCCTGCTAGCACTCTCTCCATAAAGTGTAAGTTGTCTTTCGCATCTAGAACTGCGCCGCAACAGCGAAAGGGACAGCCCTGTGAGGACGTATTTGACCCGACCCTACATGTAAGTACATAGTTGGTCGGACTCAAATTATCCATCTGATGAGTGCCCAACATGAGAAGAGCTCGTAGGCGGCGAGACCCATGATATGCCTCCTATCGATTAAATCAATGTGTCCATCTGCTCGTCGGGAAGGATGCTGGATGCTGGATGCTCAACTTGTCTTTGAACTTAATGCCATAGGGTCGGAGCCCGCCGTTGCGACCCACACCGAACACGACCACCAAACTTCTTTTTTCACAGCACGAACATATCTATGCATGATAAGCACCTCCTGGGGATAGTTCAGAAGGTAGATGTCCAGAGTCACCATCGCTTCTGCCGACGAAATATCAGCGATTCCTTCATCGTCCCCGAGAAGTTAGAATGGCACTCGAGAGGCGGAGATATGTGGGAACGTTCATCCACTCCACGTCGTTGACCGATCTGGAGATATGTGAGGAAGCCACCATTGGCGTCGATGAAAATGGCAAGATAGCCTACATTACCAGGATTGGAGACGAGAAGTCAACATCGGAGGACTGGGAATTGTTCCAGACCACCAAACTCGACGGCAACAAGTTCTTCTTCCCTGGCTTCATTGGTAACATGACATTCAATCCCCTAGAATCTTGACGATAGGAACTAACAGACAAAGACACGCACATCCATGCCTCCCAATATCCTAACGCCGGCGTCTTCGGCAAATCCACGCTCCTAGACTGGCTAAACACCTACACCTTCCCCCTCGAATCCTCTTTCTCCGACACTGCAATCGCCTCAAAAGTCTACAGCCGCGTCGTAGCCCGCACGCTCTCCCAAGGTACCACAACAGCATGCTACTATGCCACCACTCACGTCCCCGCCACGAACATCCTAGCAGACATCTGCCTCAAGCGCGGCCAACGTGCCTTTGTGGGAAGGGTATGCATGGACCGCATGAGCCCTGAGTACTATCGTGATGAGAGCACCGAGTCCGCGATCGCCGACACTCGGTCCTGTATCTCGCACATCCGCTCTATAGACCCTTCCTTTGACCTGATCTCCCCAATCATCACTCCCCGCTTCGCGCCCTCCTGCCATACAGCCACGCTCGCAGCTCTGGGAGCTCTGCAAAAAGAAACGAACCTGCCAGTGCAAACGCACATCTCCGAGAACACCTCTGAAATTGCGCTAGTAGCCGAGTTGTTCCCTGAAGCTGACTCCTACGCGCATATCTACGATACAGCCGGCCTCCTAACGCCCAAAACGGTCCTAGCTCACGCCGTGCACCTCTCGCCAGCAGAGCGCCAGCTGATTAAGTCCCGGGATGCGAAGATCAGCCACTGCCCAGCGAGCAACACAGCCATCACCTCCGGCCGCACCAAAGTCCGCGAGCTGCTCGACGAAGGCCTGACGCTGGGCCTAGGCACAGACGTCTCCGGCGGCCACACGTCCAGCATGTTATCCGAAGCCCGCGAAGCGCTTTTCGTCTCCCGCCACGTCGCCATGACGGATGGCGATAACGCTAAGCTAGCAGTAGAAGAAGCTTTGTACCTCGCCACGCGCGGCGGCGCAAAAGTCGTCGGCTTGGAAAGCAGGATCGGAGGGTTTGAGGTAGGCATGGACTGGGACGCTCAAGTCGTCGGCTTAGGCGACACAGTCGGCACAGACGAAATCGATCAGCGCGAAGGCCTACTCGAGATCTTCGGCAAGGAGACGTGGGAGGAGAAAGTAGCGAAGTGGGTTTACACGGGCGACGACCGCAACACGCTCGCAGTCTGGGTAAAGGGGAGGTTGGTGCACAAGCGCAGCGGCTTCAACATTTGATCTAGTCTGGCCGGACAAGACTACATATCCATCGTCGCGACCCTCCCACCCACCTCGCCTTCCCGATTCCCGGTCACGCCTGTGGCTACGCGTCGGCTGATGGTAGCTAAGATCTCATCGTAGCCTTCGCCGGGCTCTGCGCGGGCTTGCTCCTCGATTTTACGCTGCAGTACTTTCAGCGCCTCGTGTTTGGCGACGCCGATGCGGTAGACTGCGCTTTCGGAGTCGCCTCTGCCGCCGACGAGGTGCGAGAAGGACTTTGCGGGCGCGAGGAGGTAGGGGAGCGTGTACTCCAGTGCAGGCGGGGAGAGTATAGCCAGGTGACCGGTTGGCGGGGTGGGAAAGGTTGCATTCGGCATAGCGAGCGTGGATGTAGTGGACCAGTTTGCTGTTGCGACGGCTGCGATACAGTTGATGGCAGCCAAAGCCAGATCGACGAGCGCGATGGTGTCCGCATGCCTGGTAATACTTTGCCAGAACAGTGGGTTCTCGGCGAGATAGTTGTAGTACAGCATTCGGGTCAACGAGGCTTCAATGTCGTCGCGACTACCCTTCTCACTACTAGTAGCGCTAGGCGGAAACGTGAGCTCCTCTTTCGGTGGGCCGTGGAATATTGTAGCAAGTGTGTTCAGTACGTCTGCGTTCGTCGCTTTCGAAGGTAAGAGCGATAGCGGACTTCGATTCCCGTAGTTGGCTAGTGAACTCGTGTGGATGAGCAGAGATGTGCGAGGCACACTGGCTAGAAGGTGCAGATCGTACTTTGGCGACTCCGCGTGTGCCCATCTTGCGGGCGATTGGTCCAAGGCGACGAGTAGGCGGGCGTTGACTTTACCTGCCATGTTCGAGCCTAGGTAATGCATGGGGTACAGCTCCGCGTACTTGGCGAGATAGTTCGCCGCTGGACCGTAGAGGACGCGGGACTCGATTGAGTCGCTGTCTCCCAAGTAAAACTCAGCTGTGCGGTCGTGCACTCCTTTGCCGATCAGCCACTCTAACGGCGGCGAAGATGTTGGGCTGCTTTTTGTGCCTAGTAAGGCTGAGTAGAAGTCCACCAGACTGACACCCATCAGTAGGTCCTCCGCTGCGTCCACCATACCTAGTACAGTGAAAGCCAGTAAGCCCTCCCCTTCTGTCACCCCATATGCCCTCTCCACCTCCACATGATGGCTCTTGACCACTGTCGCCCAATCAAGACCAGCAATCTCAGCCACCCAGTCCATCAACCTGGCCTGCGCAAGCGAGATCCTCGCTTTACCAAGCTTGTGCTCGTCCTGTAGTGAGCAAAGACTAAACAGCAGCCTGTAAACGTCCACATCCCCGAATACCCGTTTCCACACCAGCCCCTGCCCCAGTCCGCCTTCACGCACGAGATCAATCCGCAGCAGATCGACCAGCAGTCGTCCAGCTTTCTGAGCAACCCCCACATCCCCCGTCGTCAACCAACAAGTCACCACCGCACCCACAACACCCTGCAGCCCAGCCAGCACAGCCGCATCGCTCGCCTTTGATGTGGCTTTGCCCAGAAGCTCGAGCATAAGTCGATTGATACATATCGGTGCCGCAGTGTTGAGACCAGTCACAAAGTCTATGGGCGGCTCGAAAGCGAGTATGTCGTCGAAGGTGAAGGGCTCGAGGAGGTTGACCAGCAGGTTTACGATTGGTGTGGGGTCACTTTGAACGACTTGTAGAAGTGCCGCTAGGGACTTTACCAAGTCCAATGTCTGTTCTGGTGTGATGTGGTTCGGTAGGATGAGCTCCGCATCGCTGAAGAGCTTCGCGTCGACCTTCGTCGTGCTTGGACTGGCTACGAGAGTGGCGACGTGGCGATGGAGCTCTGCTAGAAGGTCGGGCTGCGCCATCGCTGCGTCGATGCTCGAAAGCTAGCTAGCACCAAGCAATTATTGACACAGTGCGCCCAGAACGCAGTCCGGTGGCGACCGCGCTGGTCCACTGTTCCAGGTCTTGGTCGAAGCTGCTGTCGACGCGCCTGTTTGTTAGTGACGTTTTGTGACCGCGCCAGAGAGCAGCGAAAAGTTCGGCAATCGATCGAATGCGCCGACGAGTGACTCTCTGCGTGAATGCGTCGTCGATAGGCTGTCGTGGCTACGATATTAGACCCGTGACGAAGTGGGAGTGTTCTTGGGAGACGGAACAGTGCGGGTGTTGTGTGGTGAGTCCCACGCCTCCTTGACACATCGTGATGGTGCACACGCAAGCACTCGAACTGAGGGCTTGTGGACGTTGGAACTTTCATCCGAAATGTACCTTACGATCGCCTCCCCAAGGCAGAGCAAGTGACGTTGCCAAACGAGACCAGCACGTGACACATTTCAACAGGTTCCTGCAAATGTCTTGCAATGCAATCCGTAAGCCGCTGTATGCTGGCCGTACTATCTTCATCCTATCATATCTCATAACCCAGAACTTTTGTCTCCTCTTAAATGCAATCACAAAACTTTTAGACGGCGCATTTCCATGCTCACATATGCCCATCACCTCCCAAGCCCACCCCAATGCTCCAGCCTGCTCCTCCGTCTCGTCCCAATCCCCAATCTCTTCCGTATTCCGCCAAGGAAGAATGCTTCATGTATCTGTGCCAGAACGCCAGACTCAAATCCTCCTTACTATCGCCTAACTGCTCTGATCCACCTTATTGGCTGCCTCGCCCCTCTCAATCATCACCTCAACGCTCTGCAGCAAGTTGTCGACTTCGTGCTTACTAGCCGCCTCGCCGTACACCCTGACCGCGTTCTCCGTTCCCGAAGCGCGCACGAAGCACCGGCCGGACGTATACTTCGCCACAAGCTCGTCTAGCTTGCCCTGCATGCCCTCGGGAGTCTGCAGTTTCCGCTCCGCAGTGTCAGGCACAGTAGTGAAGCTATTCTTATCTGCCACTTCGACGCGGAGGAGGCGGTTGGGGAGATCAGTGTAAGTCGTGAACCACTTTGCGATACTGTGCTCGCCGTCGCCACTTTGGTGCGCGAGTATGACTTCCACGAGGAGCATGTCCGATAGGGCATCGCCCACCGTCTGGTTGATGAGTTCAGTGAGCGCTTGGAGGGTTGTGAGCGCTTCGAGCTGCGCAGGCGACTGCGGATCAGCCTTGCGGATCTGCCGTAATGCGTTTTGCGAGAAGAGCACAGTGCCGTGACCGTTGGCTTCGAAGTACACGCCGATATCGTAGCGGCTCGCGACGTGGTGCAGATGCTTGACACCAGTAGGCGTGCACTCGACCTTGAGCTTCAATCGCTCCTCGATGTACTTCGTGCTCGCACCGTTGGCATATGCAGTCTGAACGACAGCGATCTGGATCTTATCTGCAAGACCGGCTTTCTCAACAATGTTACCGATGAAAGAAGCGGCTAGAGTAGCGATGCGATCACCATCTAGCATGCGGAAGACATTGCCAGTCTCGGTAAAGTAGTAGATGATGCGGTCTGCGTCGCCGTCATACGAGCACCAGCGCTCGAAGGGCTTGCCGTCGAAGCTCTCAGGCGCGCGTTGGCCGGTCTTGACGTAGTCTGCTCCAGCCTTCTCGTTTAGTACGGAGGGATCGTCGGTACGGTCGTTGACGACGTTGATCTTAATGCCACCGCTCTCGTCGTCCTCTGCTGGCATGTACTTCAGGAATTTCTTCAATGCATCAGCGCCTACTCCATTCGCGCAGTCCACCGTCAACGAGCCCTCGGGCTTCTTGTACTGCATTGCCGTCTTCCATCCCGCGGCAAGCTTCTTGTAGTACCCTTCCTCCGAAAGCTCGCCATTTGGGTGCGAGTCGTTTTGCGTGTTCGTAGCACGAGTCAAGTAGTGCAGTATTGGCGTCGTCAAGACTCCATAGTCAATGTACTTGGCACCCATAGCTTCCAACGCATCCGTCAACGCCTTCACCAAACCCTTCCCCGACGGCCGCGTGTCCCTCGCAATAATGACATGCGCCTCCTCCCTATTCTCACTCTTAAACACCTCTCTTGCGATCCTCTCATACGCCTGCTTGATCTCCCCGGTCGGCGTGTTGGCAAGCTCAGTGGCATGTTTCTCCCACGACTGCTCGAGCATATCTCCATACGGATCGACAATCTTGACGCCATTATCCCAGGCCGGGTTGTGCGAGGCCGTGATCATCACCCCAATAGTCTTGCCTTGCAACTTTCTCGATCTCAGCGCGGCGAGGATGCCGACTGTGAAGGTGACCGAGTCCAGTAGGTCAGCGTTCATGCGGAAGCCCGCAGTACCGTATGCGAACGGCTTCGACTTCTCAGGCCGAGCATGCTGCTTTGCGGCCTTAGCAATGTCATCGCCATATTGCACAGTAAAGTGCGATTCGGACATGGTGGCGTAGCGATTGTAGGAGACAGTGTAGAGATGCAACTAGTAACGAAGGACGAGCAAGCAGGGTCTTGTGCCACCCTCAGGCAAGAGAAGGATTTGCCTCGCCTCACGCAATACGGAGACTGGATCACGAGGTGATGCTGCGTGCGGAGGTGCTCTGGTGCTCGCGCGGCTCTGGCCCTTGTGATGCACGCGAATGCAGGAACAAGCGGCCGCGTGGGATGACTGAGCGGCCTCAGTGGGTAGGTTTTGTGTGTTGGCGTAATAGTCTTGGCTATGCGATTGGGGCAGTGTCATGAGCTTGGAGGCAATTCAACGAATGTCTAGAAGAGGTAGCTAGGAGGGAATATGTAGTGGTCGTGGAGAGGATATCTTCGATTCAAGTGTGAGTAGTCACCGAAGTAAGTGGAAGTTTTTGGTGTTGCATCGAGTGGGGGTTGACGAAACGTGCATGCAGGGCTCCAACTCCACACTCTGGTCCCGCCCGCCCCGGTCCGCGGCGTGGGACTCGCGAGCCGGTGGTGGAACCGACTCCGCGTCTTTCCAGCGCCAATGCCAGAATTCATCGAGGCGTTGGCAAACAATCGGTAGTATTACTCACACAGCAATCGCCTCTACGCGCGTCCCTTCCCATACCGCCGCCCGTCCACTGCCTCAACAAATCCTTCTCCACCACCGCCTCGCTTCTCGCCCGCAAAGGCAAGAACAAAGGCCCCAAACCCGATCAGCGCATAGGTAAGCCATCCCACAATCACTGCTATCTCCACAACCCATGATCAATACTAACATCACCACAGCCCTCCTGCGCTACGCCCTCCAACACCCCCTAACCCCGCGCCCCCTCCGCTTCTCCCGAAACCGCTCCCTCCGCCACTGGACAATCCACCGCGCCTTCCAGCTCCACCAAGCGAACGTCCGACTAGCCCAAACCCTCTCGCTCGAAAAACAATACCGCTCCATGGCTTCTGCGTGCGAGGCCCTCCGTCTCATGGACTCCGATGGCCTGACGGAGCAGGAGAGGGAGCAGCTGGGCGTGAAAAGCGCAGGCGCAGGGCCTGAGAAAGGCGAAGGAGGGAAGTTGTACCGCGTGGCGATGGAGAAGAAGGGGATTTGGGAGGGGGTGCCGATTGAGTATGCGAGGGCACAGGTCGATACGCCGCCACGAGCAGGTTGGAACCACGCTTGGACGCGTTGATGCGGTACTGTCACCGAAAGTATTTGCACAGGAGATGCGATCAGGAAACCTCAGTGCCATGTCGCTGAACACCAATTTGCGAGCGCACTTAGGGTCGGCACTTGTGCAAGCAACTCAAGGCTCCTCCCACACACATTGTACAAACGGGGACTACAAGCTTCCACAGACAGAAGGACCTGTGGATTTGCACGTCATCGTGGGCCGCTACTACGCAATTTCCGGTGCACAGGAGTGCGCAGAGGCTAGTGGGGGCTCTCTACGTTGGTACAGGACTCCATGTGGATACATCTCTCGAGGCAGGACGAAACGTTGTCAGATTACAGGACACGGCTGGACACTATACCCACGACACTCTCTCGACACGAGCATGAATGCTTCTCAAAGGAAGATCCATGTCTCGGTAGCATAGCACACCGATCTTGCCGTCGACGCAGCTCGCGCCGCAATTTGCCCGCGGGTGACCACAGGTTATATTGCGGTGCAAAGATCTGTAGTGATACATGTAGCAATATAACATTGCGTTACTGATGCGCGTCAACCCGCTGCTCCACGAGCCCAGAGACGCTTCCTTTCAACCCCAGCCTTTGAGCTGTCGCCCGACCTGTGCCCATCTTAGTGGTGCAGATCCCCGATGCACCGTCTATAGGAATAATTCTCCTTGAACTCCGAACTCTCACCTCTCCCGAATCGCCCCGTCAAGGCTCGACACCCAGTCCGGCTCACCCATGTAACCGCGTATACTAAACAGGATACCCAGCAAACCCGACCTTCAACCTTCCCCTCGCGCCACCCACCCCTTCACTGCCCCACCCGCAGCTATCCTGCCACTGCTTCTCCTCAGCCCTAACAGCCAGTAACGCTTGCTTACACTCCTCCGGTAGCTCGGCGATAAGCTCGTCGGGTATATCGCTCGGGCTGTTGGAGCTGAAGGGCGGGTTGAGGAAGGAGGAAGTGGAGGGGAAAGGGGAGAAAGAGGTCATGGGAGGGGATGTGTAGTGCGTGTCTATGACTGCGTGGGAGGAGGAGAGAGCGGCGGGGACTGGTGGGAAGAGGGAATCCGAGGAGCTTGGAGGTGGAGGGGAGGCGTGGGAGGTGCCGTTCGTGAGCGTGAGTTGTGGGGTGGAGGTAGCAGGTGGGGGAGGGGTGATCTGCTCCCAGCGCACGTGCGTCGGCTGCATGATCGACGGCATGAACATGAGGTTCGTGTGCGTGTCGTAGACGCCCTCGTGCGTTTTCCGGCGGAGGGCCAGGGCGGCGGAGTTGAAACGGCTAGAATATCATGATCAGCACGAGCAAGCCGAATGAGTGAGGGATGGAGAGCAAGACGTACCCCGCCTCTCGAGCATGCATATACTGCCAATTCCCCACCGTAATCCCCGTCCTCCTCTTCCCACCACCAGGCACGCCTGGCTTCCCAGCCGGCTGCGGCCCAGCAGGCTGGATCTTATAGACGTCACTAGCGCCGAACCACGCAACGTACCGATTGCGATTATAGTCCGTGCCTTCCCCAGCATTGACGAGACTGTCATTCGGATCCGCCAGCTCGCCCTCGACATCCCCATTCGCGCGGCCTTCGGAGACTTTATAGTCATCTACGACTTTCTTCCCCGCGACTACGATCTTAGCGCCAAATTCCCGGAACACTGAGCGCGCGGTGACAACGCCTATATTACGGCCTTTGTAGCTGTTGGGCAGGATGTCCCGTTCTATAAGATCCTTCTTCTCCGCGTCCCCAAGTAGGACTTTGAACAGTTTCGGATGCTTGTTGAAGAACAGATAGCTATCGCGGAAGCCACAACATCGCGCGGGCTCAGTAGACAGCATGTACAGTCTCTCGCCGCGGCCGATGATCTTGAAGGTCCGCACGCGGTATTCGCGGTCTCCTGAGAGGTGGCCGAATTCGTCGACTTTCTCTTCACCCTCGGCGTCGAAGTCTAGCTGGGCGTCGTCGTGGAGGACTTCAAACTTTTGTCCATCGACCATGACGTACTGGTCTGCAGCTGGCTGGGTCACTCGTCTACGGGCAGGCAGACTCCTTCGTCCCGCTGCTGCGCCGCCTCGGCCTCTCGGTCGCCGTCGATATGGAGTGCCAGACTCGGACTCATCATCGGCAGGCTCGGGGGTGCGCATGCTCGCTCGTGCGCCACCTCGTGAGCGTTTCCCGCCTCGAGGTTTGCGGCCAGGGATGGAGGTGATTGTGGGCTCGCCATCTTCGTCGTCGTTGTCGCCTGCTGCGGGGGTGCCGGGTTCTTCGTCGAGGTCTTCTTCCCCTTCAGCTACTTCCTCGCCTTCGCCGTCGGCGTCGATCATGTCCTCGTCATCTTCGTATACTATCGCAGACTCTCGTTCTGGGGTGTCGTGTCAGTGGATCTTGCTTGTGGTAGTACGCATGTATATGGCAGCACATACTAGGAGTTCCAAGCGAGTCACGCTTCTTGGAGAAGCCCTTGTGGCCTTTCTTGAACGGCATGGCGACAGCAGCGGGGTAACGTGACTTTCCACTGCGGACGTGTGAAGTGAGGTTCTTGGGGAGACGCGACTGAGTCGCGTAGATTTGCCAGCGCCGGGGAAGAGGCGGAACTGGTCCCGCACACTGTAGCTTGCATACGCCTCGTCTTGTGCCTACACATGCGATCACTGAGAGTATACATCGTTCAATTACACCAAACGACATAATCCAAACACGACTGCGCCCAGACCAAGTTCATTGACTGAAGTATATCAGGTCGTCCGCCACACGACTCGTACAACATCTCACACAACACATCAATCATGTCCACACTCGAGGACCTCGACGATCTGGAGCGTGAGGGAGACAAGGAGGACAAGAAGGACGACGATGCGTCCAAGAAACCCACAGAAGGCGGCGACGCCGACATGACCGATGCAGACAAGAAAGACGCCAAACCCGAGCCCGAGGAAGATCCCATAGACATGGAGATCCTCAACTCAAACACCCGCGACATCAACTCCCGCCGCCGCCTGCTCGAGAACGACACCCGCATAATGAAGTCCGAATTCCAGCGACTAACCCACGAGAAGACGGCGATGGGCGAGAAGATCAAGGACAACGTGGACAAGATCGACAACAACCGGCAATTACCCTACCTCGTCGGCAACGTGGTGGAGATTCTCGATCTGGATGTCGAAGCGGAGGCGGCAGAGGAAGGTGCGAACATTGATCTCGACGCTACAAGAGTGGGCAAGAGCGCGGTGATCAAGACGTCCACACGGCAGACCATCTTCTTGCCACTGATAGGCTTGGTGGATCACGAGAAGTTGAAGCCGGGTGATCTGATTGGAGTGAATAAAGACTCGTATCTAATTCTTGACACGCTGCCGGCGGAGTACGATAGCAGAGTGAAGGCTATGGAGGTCGATGAGAAGCCTACGGAGAAGTACACGGATGTCGGTGGGCTGGACAAACAGATTGAGGAGTTGGTTGAGGCGATCGTGTGGCCGATGAAGGAGGCGGAGAGGTTTAAGAAGATTGGGATTAAGGCGCCGAAGGGTACTGATAATGTCTATCTCCTACCCGCGTTTACAGCATGCTGACAGCATACAGGCGCACTCATGTACGGCCCTCCCGGAACCGGCAAGACCCTCCTCGCCCGCGCCTGCGCCGCCCAAACAGACGCCACGTTCCTCAAACTCGCCGGCCCCCAACTAGTCCAAATGTTCATCGGTGACGGCGCCAAGCTCGTGCGCGACTGCTTCGCTCTAGCAAAGGAAAAGGCACCTTCAATCATCTTCATCGACGAGCTAGACGCCATCGGCACGAAGCGCTTCGACAGCGACAAATCCGGTGACCGCGAAGTTCAGCGCACTATGCTGGAACTCCTCAACCAACTTGACGGCTTCGCCTCAGACGACCGGATCAAAGTCCTCGCTGCCACCAACCGCGTTGACGTGCTAGACCCTGCCTTACTCCGTTCCGGTCGACTGGACAGGAAGATTGAGTTCCCGCTTCCTAATGAGGAGGCCAGGGCGCAGATCATGCGCATCCACTCGAGGAAGATGACGGTCGATGATGGCGTGAATTGGGCGGAGCTGGCGAGGAGTACGGATGAGTTTGGCGGGGCGCAGTTGAAGGCTGTGTGTGTTGAGGCGGGGATGATTGCGCTGAGGACGGGGAAGAGCAAGATAGGGCATGAGAGTTATGTGGATGCTATTAGTGAGGTGCAGGCGAAGAAGAAGGTGAGTCTTGCTAACTGCGTGGAGATAAGGGAAAGGTTACTAATGTTATGGGGCAGGACACGGTCAACTTTTACGCATAGACGGTGTTGGCTCTGGCTGCGGGGACGATGCCTCATGCGGGCGGATGTAATAACATACAGTATGATTACAACAGTGCAAATGCTCGTTGCGCTTCGTCTGCTTCTTTACCGGAGTCTGGACTCTTGCTGCAGAGTGCGTGCAGCTTGCTACCATGCAGTATGCCTTCTTGCATGCACCATTACGCGACTTGCCGCGTTGCACCCCTTAGTCCCACACTCCTGCTGATTGCTCACAGCCATCCAACGACGTCGTAACACAAAACATATACACCACTACTCGCGCACCGACTCCTTCTGCTTCCACTTCCACTTATACTCCCATCTCCATCACTCTCCTCATTTTGGTTTACTGGTCGACATTCCTCTGGTCACATTTCCTTCTTATATACACCTCTTCCAGCGCATCCATTCGTGCAGTCAAGCACATTCCTAGCCTTGGCGGTGTCTCGACGCAGCATCGATGACAGAGCTAGCTTCGCTCATTGCTCTCGCCTCTGTCACACCAGCCTCCGCTGGGTCTTCGCTGGTGGCGCCGGGTCATACTGACCTTGCTCACCGCTGCGAAAGGCGCACTCTGCACGCCTAAGGTTCTTGCTCGTCGGCTGGCAAAACATCAAAGACTGGGTGTGCGTGCGTGGTGAGTACTGCTTCTAGGCTTGGTGAGCTGGATTGCTTTGCTGACTGTGTCCTGAGTATCAGTACCGCCGTTGAGGTGAAAGTTCCCACAAGCAATCCGGCCTCACCACCTCACTCTGTTCCCCGACATCTCGGCGGAACTTTCTAGCATCCAGGCTCTACACGCATTTGACTGCTTCGCGGCGCCTTCTACGCCTCAGCATCCTGGGACCATCTTCCGCAAGCGGCTGTCACTGGCGTTCCCATCACTATATCAGATTGGCGCTGCTATGTGCCCCAGAGTCTCGCAGACGTCTCGTCGCGTCCGGCAGCCCACAACCAACGGCCGTCAATGCAACCCTGGTCGACTCACGGCGCACAGGTTCTTGCTCTTCGTCGTCTACAACACCCTACTGCGCCAGCGAGTCATGAAGCGAGTGCGTTTCAGGCCAGGCGCTCATATGGACTGATTGCCGGACGAGGCCATCTGGAAGATACTGGGCGCTACGGCTGTGGAATTTGTGAGCGATGTCGTAGCAGAGCGGTGCCGCAGGAGGTGGAAAGTGTTGTGACTAGCAACTGGTTGCGCTGATCCATAGCTGGATGGGAACGAGCACCGCATAGCGTAGCTGCACGAGTGAGCGCGATACGGAAATGGCAACGGGCGACGACCGAGCTGCGTGCGTACGCGCAGCGCCGCGACAAGTCGCATCCTGTGCGAATAGAGCGTCAGCCACCGCCTCTCCGGGATCTGGAGTTGATTTGCATCTGAATTCTGCCGGCTTGCATCGCAATATGTGGCACCAACCTTCGACACTCTGTTCTACGCTGGCGTATCTTACCAGCTCTTCGACAATCGGACGTGCCTTGCCATCGATTGGCGTCTCGTCGACTTCACTTCTCCAAGATGCCGAAAGAGATGAGCACATGCTCGAGCTGGCTCCTGGCACTTCACTGTAGAAGGCAGCCCGTGATCGCGGGCTTTTGCACGACTACTGACGGCCATGCGCTGGTATTCGTCCAACACTCGACACTCGATCGTCTTGCGCAACACTGCGACCACCCTGGGACGAATACAGCTCTACAGACCAAGAGAATAGACCTACAATGCTGCCAAACCAGGATACCAAGCCACTGCCAAAGAGTAGACCTGCGACTACCCAACCTGCCAGCAATGATACTCAACGGTACTGACACAGCCAACAAAAGATCATGGTGGCAATGGAGTCCACCACTGCCCCATCTGCAAGGGACAGATGAACAGTCGCGCCACACGTAGAGGCTACTGCGACATTCACTTCGTGCTCTGCCACTCGCCGAACCATGCTGGACAGGAGTTTCCGACGCTGAAGGGGACCAATTGTATCAAGTGTGTGGAGATCACCGCTGCGACGGAGGCAAAGGAGGCCAAGGAGAGGAAGGTGAGGCGTGAGAAGCAAGTTGCGGATGCTATTGAGAAGAAGAAAGCGGAGGGTGCTAAGAAGGCTGGGGGCGGCGGGAAGTGAAGTTGTTGGTGGAGTGATGAGACCTGAACGTTTGGATGTCAAATCTGGCGCAGACCGTGCAATCACTTCAAGGGACGTGAGACAAGGGACGTGAAAAGGCCGGAACCCGAGCTGCAATGCGAGACCTTTGTGGTTGGAGAAGTCAGCTGCGGATATATTACAATGATACAATACATATGGCGGGTGAGAGATACCTTGTGCGTGATCGACTTAGACTCACATGAACTCTGAACATTTAAGCTACAACGCCAATATGATTAATCAAGTGCAACAGAGTTAGCCATTCCAATGTCTTCTCCTTCACTTTCGTCCTCCGAATCCGGCACCCAATCCATCACTCCACCATACGCCTGATCTGTCTGCGCCTCCCACTCACTCCTCTTGTCCCTATTGACATAAGCCCTAGTCATACTTGCTTCCATACTCTCTGGCACCCATCTACAGTTCATGAACTTGTGCTTGAAGTCGTTCATCCTCTGGTTCTTCTCTCGAAAGCTGCGCTTCACGTTCTCGCGATCTGCAGAGCCTTGAGGAAAGTGATTGGCGATGCACCGCACAAGCCGTTTGCGGAGAATCTGGTTGTCGGCGTAACGGTCCGTGCACCAGTAAATGTCTTGGATGAAGATTGGGTACTCGCAAAGATAGTATAGGGGACCGGTGTAAGCGTAGTCCCAGTCTATGATTGCGCTGAGCTTGGGCCCACGCTCAGCAGTGGGAGGCAGGAAGAGCATGTTGTAGTCGTCGAAGTCGTTGTGGGTGAGGCGATATGGCGCATGGTAGATTGGGTTGGATGTGTCCATGTCTAGGAAGCTGTGTAGATCGTCCTTGATGCCGGGAAAGTGCATGCTGCTTTCTGGACCGTGACCTTGCAGGTACGAGATCATGAGGTCTGCGGTAGTGGCAAAGGGCGCTTCGCAAGGCACATCTGTGAGGTTGCTGGGCCATAGCGGTGGGCCTAAAGTGCCGTGGGCGTTCAGTGAGCCGGCCAAGTCAAACTTCAGACTGGCGAGCTGAGCGATGACATCTGCAAGCTGCTCAATGACTTCAATCTTGTGTGCGAGAGTCAGGTCGACCCAGATACTACCCAACTGCACGCCCTCCATCCGCTCGATCAGCGTGAACACAGCACCGACGGCATGATTAGGATTCGGATTGACAAAGTATGTCTGCGGCACCGGTATCGTAGTATGCTTCCACAAGTAGTCGATAGTCGCCAGCTCGCTCTCCAGTACGCTGAGCGGTGTCGCCTTCCGAAGAAATCGGCCGATGCAGGACCACCCATCCGCGAAGTGAAGTACGCGGACCTCGTGGTGACTACCACTATGCAGCTCTGTCATGTCGATACATGCGCCGTGGACGCCGGGAAGGTAGTAGTCGGCGATGTGTCGCAGTGCATCGAGATTGATAACCAGAGGTAGCGGATCGCCTGATTCTTCAATCTCGTTTGCCTCTTGAGTTTCCTCCTTCGACAGATCGGGTGCGCCAACGGCGGCAGGGATTTCCTCATCTTCAGGGTCAGCTGGTGCGCCATCGTCCTCATCGTCGCTTATAGTCGGTGAAGGTGACATATCACCATAGGGCCAGCGCACTGTCTTGCGTGGGAGGCCATCGGCAGAGCTCGTAAGCTGACCATCGTTGCACTCGGACGCTATGTGATGTGGTGATTGATCCATGTACAGCTCAGAATAGCTTTATGGTGTATGCAACTTGAACAGAGTGTGTCTAGTTTTAATGACGTGGTCCGGACGAGACAAGCTTGCTGTTCTTGACGAAGGAAGGCACGACCCTCATCTAGAACGTCCAGCAGAGAAAGCGAGTGTCTGTCTTGCTGTGAAAACACAAGTAGGGGCGCATGCCAGGGCGTGACTCACTCATGATCTGATCTACTATCTTCATTTCACTTCGTCTTATTAGCCGGGAAACCTGGATCTTACTGATGTTGACATCTGCACATTCACCTTCGCGAAAGGCCTGAGGCGCACAAGCACATCTACATTGACCGAGCTTATCAATGCGAGCATACAATAACGCTGCGTTGTCGTGACCTCCCAGGGGCTTTGTCAGGCAAACGCCATCGCCAGAGAAACGCCATTCCATGCACCGCGTAACGCTCCCAATCATCCGAACCTAACGAGTACCACCGAGATTCAATGGTGTGGCGTTGCCACGCCTACTCTGTCCTCCCTCTCACGAAGCGCCTACCCCGACCAGATCATGTCTCGTTGTTCGCAGTGATCATATATCATCAAGCATCCCGTGATTGAAGTCCCCGTCTGCACTGCTCTGTGAAGTCTCAACGCCAGTCATACGCTCGCCATTTCTCGATTGGTCGAAGCCCTGCCCAGGCTTCTCCTCCTGTGGACTTCTCGTATCGATGTCTCGTCCAACATACTGCTGCTCAAGTGTGCTTTCGTCCACAAAGGTGAAGCCCTTGAACTGGTTCTGCATTGTAGGGCTGAGTGGAGTACTGTCAATGTTCGCGCCAGTAGCGAGAGCAGCAGCGCGTGCATTGAGCGATGATGCATTTGCTCCGTTGAGAGCGTTGGTGAATTCCGGGTCGAAGTTGCTCGTGTCCAGCTCGCCCTTCAACTTAGGCTTGAAGGGTGGCGTGATGCTCTTCTTGCTCAGCTTAGCCCAGTCGACGTCTGCGAAGAAAGCGTGCTCCATCAGCTCCTCTGCGTCGTTCTTAGCGCCGAGACGGTGAGCTGGGTTGCGATTCAGTAGACCCTTGACGAAGTTGCGACCCTCGTTGCTGAGCGCATCGCGAGGGAAGCGAACCTTGCCAAAGGCAATGTTCTTATACATTTGTTGCGTGTCTTCGGCGTAGAAGGGCGACCAGCCACAGCACATCTCGAAGACAAGCACGCCAAGAGACCAGAAGTCGACCATCTTGGTGTAGCCTTGCTCGTCGAGAAGAACTTCAGGGGCGAGGTATTCCGTGGTGCCGCAGAAGGTATTAGTCGTGTCATTCTTTGCTAAGTTTGCCTTTGACAATCCAAAGTCGCAAAGTGCGATGTGTCCGTTGGCGTCCAGAAGAATGTTTTCGGGCTTCAAATCGCGGTAGACGATATCGTACTGATGCAGGTGGCGCAGCGCAAGAATTAGCTCTGCAATGTAGAACTTCGCTCGGTCCTCCAAGAAGCGTCCCTCCTTCTGCAAGTGCCAGAACAGCTCACCGCCTGACATGTAGTCCGTGACGAGGTACAGATCTGCAGCAGTCTGGAAGGAGAACTTCAGTCCTACGATGAAGGGCGACTCTGTCGATGCTGTCCGGACAAGGATGTTACGCTCGCCAATGGTGTGTTGTATCTCCTTCTTCTGTACGATCACTTTCTTTGATAGCACCTTCATGGCATATATCCGTTTCGTGTCCTTCTTCCGCACCTGGAAGACCTGTCCGAATGTGCCCTTCCCAATCAGCTTCAGGATCTCGAAGTCTTCCGGTCCGAATGTCTTCTTTCCGGTGGTATGAAATGCGATCTTTAGACGGACCTTGCCTGTGACATGTGTGTCTTGTCCCTCAATTGATTGCAGCTTGTACCAGTCCTCATGCTGATGCTCAAACGCTTCAAGATTGATCGGCACCCGCACATGGCCAATGAACGTCTCGTTGACGGAGTTCTCATACACTGAGACATCGATCTCATTCTGTTCGCCAACTACATCGAAGGTCGCAGCATGATGCCATTTCGGGTCGGTGACTTGCGCTGGATTCATTGAACCTCGCCTGAGCTGCTGAATGTTCGTCGAGCTGGTTTGTCGACTCCGCATGCCAGGAATCGCGAGTGGTGTGCCAGATCCGCTTCCCATTCGCCGCATCGCGACGCCTTTCGCAAGGTTGTCATCATCATGTTGGCCATCATCCACCGCTGTGTCCATCGCGTCGTCCTTGGGTCCACTGGAGACATCCTCATTCTGCTGGAAGACGCAGACCACGTACGGCTGGATGCTGGGTCGTAGTCCTCTACCTTCCTCTACGTGTATTTCTAGCTGACCCTTTTGCTGCCGCACGGGCACGTCGGGCTGGGAGCCCGAATCCGAAGAGCGTGTCGACTTAGCCGGCGTGGATGCTGCGGGTGCAGGCGCGGCATTCTCGCCGCGCTTGCTCTCGTGAGAACCCGATCGAGGTGTCTGAGGGGGTGTGCTCTGTTCACATCGTTTGTCAGCCTCTCATCGCGGTGTCATAATGCACTTATTCATATGAGTGGATCAGAAGCATGTCTACTTGAACAGGAAAGCCCCGCGACCGCGTTGGAATGACTCTCGCGCGTGCTAGCTCGGAGATCATTTCAGCATCGCCAGGGCGATTGAAGCGGCCATACGTTGCAGCTGTAGAACCCCCGACATGTGTGTTGCGACGCGAGTCAATAGGGCGCGGCTGCAGGACCGGCAAGTGATCTTTTGTGTTCGGCTGGGCCATGTTCCGGACTTTGAATGCCTTCTGGCGATCTCGAAAGCGATTCTGTCTGTGGGAGGTGGCGTTCGCGGCTCATTTCGCGCATTGCACGGAGCATCCGTTGAAGCGGTGCCCTCGATTCGGCCAAAGGGATAGGGAAGCGCGTGCACAGCATAGAGCACAACAACAGGAAGGGGCTTACGTACCTGGCCAAAGTAATGATTTATGATCCCAGGAAAGCGCTTGTCGTTGTGCAAATCTGGTCGCGGTGTAGCAGTGCCGGTTGGCGGGGTTGAAGCACCCGAACCAATGTGGTCATGGCCATCGTCGTCGAGGTGTCGACTGTGAGGTTGATGTGGGTTAGTTCGCGTCATCTTGCACAGCAGTAGGAGAGATGATATGTCGCAAAAGAGAAGCAGGTGTAGTAAGAAGATGCATCGTCAAATGCTGTTCAGGTCTTTTCTGCCGGGGTCAACCCAAATGCAGTCTTGTGAGCGCGGGGCCTTCGAGATTTAGGTTCTGTCGCATGGCAATATCGGGCCGAGATTAAGCCGATGCGCCACTGTGTTTCGTTGCTCAGGCAGTGCTGACGAAGCGTTGGAACCGTGAAGATGCACACTTCGCCTCATTCCATGCGCCGAGCGGTAAAACTTGTGCGGCCGTTCTCACCCAAAGCGGCCACTTTGGTCACGCATTGAGGCTCAGCCGCAGAACAAGACCGTACAGGTGCTTCCTCGATCGCACCGCATTGCAAAGCTTGAGATAGGTAATGTGACTGCCAGGAGTGAGGGACAGAAGAGAAGTCAACTTAACATACCTCCCATGTGTAACACCAGTATTAGTCAACATCGCCTGCCTCAGGAGATCCGCAGCATTATTGACATGCGGCTGCTCATGCAATCCAGCATTGGCCATAGTCGAAGGTCGTCCAACCCAGCTCTTCGCACTGGCAGCACTCGGTCTCCGCGAAGAAGCAGAAGTCCTCGGACTGCTTCCAGGGCTTGCTACCAGCGGACTGCCGACCTTCGGGGCATATGGCAGGATATTGATCGTCGAGAGCGTCGGGATCGCACTTGCGCTTTTGTGGGAGACGTGACCAGGTCGGCGCGGAGGTTTGCCCGGCGGGGGGACGATTTGCCCTCGAGAATGGCGTCGTTTCCGTTCTGCTGTTGAACTCAGGCCTTGCAGATTTTCCACTGTTGCAAGGGGCGAGGCCTGCAGAGCCAAAGTGCTGTTCGCCACCGCGGCGGTAATGTTGCTGAACTTGGGGTTGCGGTCAAAGTAATAGCTCCTGGTCTCAAGTCCGTTGGTATTGGAAGGTAGCGACTGTCGTGAGGCTGGTAATAGTCCTGCAACTGAGGCATGTGTCAATTTCTTGATAAACCCGGCTCAACGGCTTTACCATCGATGACGTGGGG
Source organism: Rachicladosporium sp. CCFEE 5018 (assembly GCA_002077045.2). Lineage (NCBI taxonomy): Eukaryota > Fungi > Ascomycota > Dothideomycetes > Cladosporiales > Cladosporiaceae > Rachicladosporium > Rachicladosporium sp. CCFEE 5018. The sequence continues at coordinate 1,284,977 of KZ111143.1, forward strand.
TCGATCAGGTGAGGGCTTGGCGGGTAAAAAGGTGTGCTTACTCATGGCTTGAGGACGTTCTCTTCAAACGCAGATGTATTCGCGTATGGTCACCGTCAAGGACAGGATGGACTCATCCGACTCAACTCAACAGATGGGCTGAACGGCATATGTCGGTGAAGCATTGAGCTAGCCACGACCCTGCCTACAACCCTGCCTTCGCCTATCTTAGCTATTGCAGATCATGTACTGAATAGACGTTATAGCTCAGAGCTGCACGGCGCGTGAACAGACCCAAAATGGCGCATATAAAGAGAGTAAGGTATATGCGTCGAGCTAGTGTGATACGCACCTCCCACTTCTACGCCAGCTACTACTTTGCAACGACCAAGGCCATCCCATCTGCAGCGCGTTGTCCGCTCCTCTGACAACAGACGGCGCTCGATGCTGCCCCTGGTAAACCTCACAGCATCCTGGAGCCCACGCTTTCCCAGGCCTGACTTGCCATGACGGACTGTCGCGACTCAGTCCATACGACCGCTGACGAGTCTGAACCATCTGGAGCGCTAAGGCCAGAACGCGCTGCGTCTCGAGGTCGAACGTGCCCGTAAATGCTCATATAACGACAATCTCAGCCTTCTTCGTTTTCGCGCAGGCGCGCAAAACGACTCGTCGAATCAAGGCGTATAGTCAGGTGAGGTCATAGACGATGACGGGCCATCCCTTCCCTAGCATTGCAGAGCCCTTCACTCTCGAGTCTTTCCCTCTCTCGCCCTCCATTCCTTCAATGTTCATTGTCTCACCCGTCTCTCTCTTGCCGTTCGTCCTCTCGTCCTTCACTCTGTTGCCGTTCAGCCTCTGACCCATCATGCTCTTGCCGTTCAGCCTCTTACCCTTCACGGTCATGCCGTTCACTCACTCGCGGTTCACTCACTCGCCGTCCTCTCTCTCGCCGTTCACGCTCCTGTCGTTCGTTCCCTTACCATTCTCTCTCTTAAATCCTCTTCATATACGCTTACATGAATATGCATATGAAAGTGCAGCGTAATTGAAGCTCTTGTCAAGCAACCGTGATGCAGTCCTCTATCGCACGGGAGGTAAGGCTAAGTGATGGAAGTTCTGACGTGGCTAAGCAAGAACCCCAATTTCTGCCTTGACCATGACAGAGCGGCCAATATGATCGACTCTTAGCCTACCATCCCCAAGTGCCTGGACCACCCTTCACAGTACTCCTCTCAATATCATTAGTCATCCACCCCCCATAGAAGTCACCCGGCTGCGGCTCGACTTTCTCGCCATCAACATAACAGTCCCACGGTCCAGCATAGAAGCTCAAGTGATCCTTGATCTCCTTGAAGCCCTCAGTAGGCTTGCCATAGCTCCAGATGCGGTTCTTGATGAGCTCGCTCGGCTTTGCTGGATTCGTAAGATTATGGTACGTCGCCATGCCCTTCCATTCGCAGTAGGAGCTGTGGGCGGATTTCGCCAGTGGAATCTTCAGGGACGAGGGAGGGAGATAGTAGGTAGGAGGGTGATGGGTTTCAAGTACCCAGTAAGCCTCTTTGGTGTCTGCGATCACGGTGCCGTTCCAGACTACTTGGAGATGGCGTGGAGTTCGTTCGCAGAGAGGCGGACGTGGGAAATTGCGGGGATTGAGCTTCTTTGCTGTAGACATGGCTGCACGTTTCATTCGAGTCTACCTTTGGGTGTCTGCGGTGTGGACGTGAACAAGTAACTCAGTAAGATTCATGCCATCTAAGATAAGCTGCGTCAATGACGCCTGGGCAATGCACCTCCACGCGATGTCGCATGGCACTTTAGCCGACATCGGTGGAGCTCTTATCGATTCCAACGCGCGTTGCAGTCACATGCAAGCAAAAAAGTTGAGATGCAGGTAAACAGATCTGCAATAACTTTGCAAGACGCGACTTTCTCTTCACTCAACACATAACTTCACAACATCCAACATGGCTAAGCAAAAAGTCTGCCTCGCCTACTCGGGCGGTTTAGATACCAGCTGTATCCTTCGCTATCTTCTCGTGAGTACCCAAGCGGTGTGCCATTGGGATTGAAGTGGACTGACTGACTGGTAACAGGATGAGGGCTACGATGTTGTGTGCTTCATGGCCGACGTGGGTCAGGAGGAGGATTTCCAGGCTGCCAAGGAGAAGGCACTTAAGATCGGTGCTATTCAATGCTACATTGAGGACTTGAAGAAGGAGTTCATTGAGGAGCTCTGCTACCCTGCGATCGCATGCAATGCGATCTACGAGGTATGTGAAGTTCAGGTGCTGACAGCAGAATGAAATCGCTGATCAGGTCAGAACGTCTACCTCCTCGGCACCTCACTCGCCCGCCCCGTTATTGCTCGTGCCCAGATCGCAGTCGCCCAGAAGGAAGGCTGCTTCGCAGTCTCGCACGGCTGCACTGGCAAAGGCAACGACCAAGTTCGCTTCGAGCTCGCATTCTACGCCCTCCAACCTACCATCAAAGTCCTCGCGCCATGGCGTGAACCTGTCTTCTACGAGCGCTTCAAGGGCCGCAACGATCTGCTTGATTATGCTGCCGAGAAAGGCATTCCAGTGTCGAGCACCAAGGGCAAGCCATGGAGCATGGACGAGAACTTGGCACACTGCAGCTACGAGGCTGGCATACTCGAAGATCCCAACACCACACCGCCAGAGGACATGTGGAAGCTCACGGCCGATCCAACGAAGGCTCCCGATGCGCCAGAGGACTTTACGATCCATTTTGAGAAGGGCCTCCCTGTCAAGCTCGAGTACGACAACGGCAAGACTGCTACTGATTCTGTCGATCTCTTCCTCACGGCCAATGCGATCGCCCGCAAGCACGGCGTCGGCCGCATCGACATCGTGGAGAACCGTTTCATTGGTCTCAAATCTCGCGGCTGCTACGAGACACCCGGCTACACCATGCTTCGCGCAGCACACATCGATCTCGAGGGTCTCGTCATGGATCGCGAAGTCCGCGCACTGCGTGATCAGTTTATCACCTTCAACTACGCCAAGCTGCTGTACAACGGATTGTACTTCTCGCCAGAGCGCGAGTTTCTCGAGGACTCGATCGTCTCGTCACAGAAGAGCGTCAATGGTGCGGTGCGATGCCGTGCCTTCAAGGGCATGTTCAGCGTGCTTGGGCGGTGGAGTGATACTGAGAAGCTGTATGATGCGAGTGAGAGCAGCATGGATGAGATTGGTGACTTCGCGCCATCAGACACTACTGGCTTCATCAGTGTCAATGCCATTCGCTTGAAGAAGTTCGGCAAGAAGATGGAGGAGGAAGGCAGGAGCTTGGTGAAGAAGTCGGCATAAAGGTGGCGTTCGAAATTGCACACGGGTGCTAGAGCGACCTGTTGATGGCGTCTTGCTTGAGAGGTGTAAGCGACTGTTACGATACCAAAGATAGATCGATGAACGGAGTTTGAAAAGTTCTGCTGCAATTGCTCTTGTTGCGGGAGATCTCGGACCTTGAGATTGCCACTCCATCCGCGACTTCGAGATGTCATTGCACATGTCAATTGCCATACAATTCGATCATCCACTTCGATAGCTACGATACCTCCCTCGCCATCGTCCGACTAGATTTTCATAATCAAGAAGACATCAACCTGTTAAGATCGCAACATGGGCTGGTTTTGGGCAGATGCCTCGCCGGCGCGAGCAACGGCGCAAGCCATAGCACCCCATCCCATTCCTACGAATGGCGCAGAACCACCAGTATTTCCTCCAGTGGAATCTTCGGTGATGAGCACGCGACTGACATCTTCATAGCCAGGATGCCCAATGCACAAGTCCTCAGCCACCGCCGCACCCTCAAGTCCCCCTCCACCACCCTCCGCATCCCAATCCTTTACCCAGGCCGCAACATCCACAACCCAATCCAGCACCGCACCTTCACCACCTCCGCCAGAAACACCCTCATACATATCCAAACTCAACCCCCTAAACTATATGCCCGCCTCAATCGCCAATACCCGCGAACACGAAGACCAGACCGTCAACCTCCCCCTCTCCCGAGAACCCTCCACGATCCCGCGCGGCGACGGCGAAGGAACATGGCAGTACC
>KZ111143.1:1289141-1309903 GCA_002077045.2 Rachicladosporium sp. CCFEE 5018
AAGGAAGAATGCTTCATGTATCTGTGCCAGAACGCCAGACTCAAATCCTCCTTACTATCGCCTAACTGCTCTGATCCACCTTATTGGCTGCCTCGCCCCTTTCAATCATCACCTCAACGCTCTGCAGCAGATTGTCAACTTCATGCTTACTAGCCGCCTCGCCGTACACCCTGACCGCGTTCTCCGTTCCCGAAGCGCGCACGAAGCACCGGCCGGACGTGTACTTCGCCACAAGCTCGTCTAGCTTGCCCTGCATGCCCTCAGGAGTCTGCAGTTTCCGCTCCGCAGTGTCAGGCACAGTAGTGAAGCTGTTCTTATCTGCCACTTCGACGCGGAGGAGGCGGTTAGGGAGATCAGTGTAAGTCGTGAACCACTTTGCGATACTGTGCTCGCCGTCGCCACTTTGGTGCGCGAGTATGACTTCCACGAGGAGCATGTCCGATAAGGCGTCTCCGACAGTCTGATTGATCAGCTCCGTGAGTGCTTGTAGCGTCGTGAGCGCCTCGAGCTGTGCAGGCGACTGCGGATCAGCTTTGCGAATCTGCCGTAGTGCGTTTTGCGAAAAGAGCACAGTGCCGTGACCGTTAGCTTCGAAGTACACGCCGATATCGTACCGGCTTGCAACGTGATGAAGGTGCTTGACGCCTGTGGGCGTGCACTCGACTTTGAGCTTTAGCCGCTCTTCAATGTACTTGGTGCTGGCGCCATTGGCGTAAGCGGTCTGCACGACAGCGATCTGGATCTTATCCCCAAGACCGGCTTTCTCGACAATGTTGCCAATGAATGAAGCGGCCAGAGTAGCGATGCGATCACCATCGAGCATGCGGAAGACGTTGCCAGTCTCGGTGAAGTAGTAGATGATGCGGTCTGCGTCGCCGTCATACGAGCACCAGCGCTCGAAGGGCTTGCCGTCAAAACTTTCGGGCGCACGTTGGCCAGTCTTGACGTAGTCTGCACCTGCCTTCTCGTTAAGTACTGAGGGATCATCTGTGCGGTCGTTGACGACGTTGATCCTGATGCCACCGCTCTCGTCATCCTCTGCTGGCATGTATTTGAGGAACTTCTTCAATGCATCTGCACCTACGCCGTTTGCGCAGTCCACTGTCAACGAGCCTTCGGGCTTCTTGTACTGCATTGCCGTCTTCCATCCCGCAGCTAGCTTCTTGTAGTAGCCTTCCTCCGAGATCTCGCCATATGGGTGCGAGTCATTCTGCGTGTTCGTAGCCCGAGTCAAGTAGTGCAGTATTGGCGTCGTCAAGACCCCATAATCAATGTACTTGGCACCTATAGCGTCCAACGCATCCGTCAAAGCCTTCACCAAAGCCTTTCCCGACGGCCGCGTGTCCCTCGCAATAATGACATGCGCCTCCTCCTTATTCTCACTCTTGAACACCTCTCTTGCGATCCTCTCATACGCCTGCTTGATCTCCCCGGTCGGCGTGTTAGCAAGCTCAGTGGCATGCTTCTCCCACGACTGCTCGAGCATATCTCCATACGGATCGACAATCTTGACGCCATTGTCCCTGGCCGGGTTGTGCGAAGCTGTGATCATCACCCCAATAGTCTTGCCTTGCAACTTTCTCGATCTCAGCGCGGCGAGGATGCCGACTGTGAAAGTGACCGAGTCCAGTAGGTCAGCGTTCATGCGGAAGCCCGCAGTACCGTATGCGAACGGCTTCGACTTCTCAGGCCGAGCATGCTGCTTCGCAGCCTTAGCGATAGCATCGCCGTATTGCACAGTGAAGTCCGATTCGGACATGGTGGCGTTGGGAATGTAGGAGAAAGTGTAGAGATGCAGCTAGTGAAGGAGGACGAGCAAGCAGGGTCTTGTGCCACCCTCAGGCAAGAGAAGGATTTGCCTCGCCTCACGCAATCCGAGGACTGGATCACGAGGTGGTGCTGCGTGCGGAGGTGCTCGCGCGGCTCTGGCCCTTGTGATGCAGGTAAATGCAGGAACAAGCGGGCGCGTGGGATGACTGAGCGGCCTCAGTGGGTAGGTTTTGCGTGCTGGCGTAATAGTCTTGGCTATGCGGTTGGGGCAGTGTGATGAGCTTGGAGGCAATTCAACGAATGTCTAGAAGAGGTAGCTAGGAGGGAATGTGTAGTGGTCATGGAGAGGATATCTTCGATTGAAGTGTGAGTAGTCACCGAAGTGAGTGGAAGTTTTTGGTGTTGCATCGAGTGGGGGTTGACGAAACGTGCATGCAGGGTTCCAGCCCCACATTCTGATCCCGCTCGCCCCGGTCCGCGGCGTGGGACTCGCGATCCGGCGGTTGAACCGACTCCGCGTCTTTCCAGAGCCATCGCCAGACTTCATCGAAGCATTGGCAAATTATCGCTAGCATCGCCCACACAGCAACAATGCAACCCCCCTCAATGTCACTTCTCCGCGCCTTCTCGCCACTGCGCGCATCCCTTCCCATACCGCCGCCTGTCCACTGCCTCACCAAATCCTTCTCCACCACCCCCTCCCTCCTCGCCCGCAAAGGCAAGAACAAAGGCCCCAAGCCCGATCAACGCATAGGTAAGTCATTCCGGAACTACTGTTCTCTCCACACCTCAGAGTCAATACTAACAGCAATCCAGCCCTCCTCCGCTACGCCCTCCAACACCCCCTCACCCCCCGCCCCCTCCGCTTCTCCCGAAACCGCTCCCTCCGCCACTGGACAATCCACCGCGCCTTCCAGCTCCACCAAGCCGCCCTCCGCCTAGCCCAAACCCTTTCGCTCGAGAAACAATACCGATCCATGGCTTCCGCGTGCGAAGCACTCCGCCTCATGGACTCCGAGGGCCTGACGGAGCAGGAGAGGGAGAAGTTGGGTGTGAAGGGGCAGGGGGGAGGGGAAGGAGGGGTGAAGGGGAAGGGCGAGGGAGGGAAATTATATAGAGTGGCGATGGAGAAGAAGGGGATTTGGGAGGGGGTGCCGATTGAGTATGCGAGGGCGCAGGTGGATACGCCGCCGAGAAATGGCTGGAATCACGCTTGGACGCGGTGAAGTGGGCGTGCTATGCGCGTCTTGTGACGAGGGATCCCCTGAATGGTCCGAGTCATGGGTGATGGGAACGGGCGCGGAGTGACGGGCTGGGTTGAGGCACGGTTGGTGGCGAGAGCTACACAGGCCTTCTTCGCGACTGGTACGAGTCGCCGCTATTTGCAGTCGCGAAATACCGTTCGCGTGGCGGAGACGCAGAACAGCGGGGAGGCAGATGCGAGATATTGTCCGTGAGGAGCCGGCTCGACTGGGACCCATTTCGCGATTTGAGATTTGACCGCCGGCCCATGCCAAGGAGGTAAGTTCAACGCCAGGCGCACAAAGCGCTCTCAATCACATGTGCTATCTGAGCACGACGCATGCGTCGATGTCGACCGCGCATCGACTGCAGCGTTGAGACGAATCGCGACAACTGCCGCGTGGGCACATATCAAGACGTATTGCGGTGGAAGTTGCATCCGTAGTAATACGTGTAGATAGTACAAGCATAGCGTTTCGCCGTGCAGACTTCGCCTGATCCCTAGCGGGTTCGCTATATGGTATTCGGTCCCGAAGCGACCTCGCAATCCCTGTCCAGCTATGCAGAGCCCCCAACGCCCCATCCCATACCTGCCTCGGTCCATCCTCCCAAGCCTCTCAGACCTTTCCCAGAACCCACGCTCAGGAGGCATTCCCAGTCTAGCTCATCCATAGAGTCCCGTATACTAAACAGGATACCCAGCAAACCCGACCTTCAACCTCCCCCTCGCGCCACCCACCCCTTCACTCCCCCACCCGCAGCTATCCTGCCAGTTCTTCTCCTCAGCCCGTACAGCCAATGAAGCCTGTTTGCAATCTTCCGGTAACTCGGCGATGAGCTCGTCGGGTATATCCGAAGGGCTGTTGGAGCTGAAGGGCGGGTTGAGGAAGGTTGAAGTAGAGGGAAAAGGCGAGAAAGAGCTGATGGGAGGGGATGTGTAGTGGGTGTCTATTGTTGCGTGAGAGGTGGAGAGGGCGGCGGGGACTGGTGGGAAGAGGGAAGATTCGGAGGTTGTTGTGGGCGGTGGAGGGGAGGCGTGGGAAGTGCCGTTCGTGAGGCTCGATTGCGAGTGGGTGGTAGCAGTAGGCGGCGGGGGAATCTGCTCCCAGCGGACGTGCGTCGGCTGCATGATCGACGGCATGAACATGAGGTTCGTGTGCGTGTCGTAGACGCCCTCGTGCGTTTTCCGGCGGAGGGCCAGGGCGGCGGAGTTAAAGCGGCTAGATCAAAGACGTCAGCACCAGCAAGCCGAACGAGTGAGAGATGATGCGCAAGACGTACCTCGCCTCTCGAGCATGCATGTACTGCCAATTCCCCACCGTAATCCCCGTCCTCCTCTTCCCACCACCAGGCACCCCAGGCTTGCCAGCTGGCTGTGGTCCAGCAGGCTGGATCTTGTAGACGTCACTAGCGCCGAACCACGCCACGTACCGATTGCGATTATAATCGGTGCCGCCTCCAGCATTGGCGAGACTGTCATTCGGGTCCGCCAGCTCGCCCTCTACGTCGCCGTTGGCGCGAGCTTCGGAGACTTTATAGTCGTCCACGACTTTCTTCCCCGCGACTACAATCTTGGCGCCGAATTCCCGAAACACTGAGCGCGCGGTGACAACGCCTATATTGCGGCCTTTATAGCTGTTGGGCAGGATGTCCCGTTCTATGAGATCCTTCTTCTCCGCATCCCCAAGCAGGACCTTGAACAGTTTCGGGTGCTTATTGAAGAACAGATAGCTGTCGCGGAAGCCACAACATCGCGCGGGCTCGGTAGAGAGCATGTACAGTCTCTCGCCGCGGCCGATGATCTTGAAGGTTCGCACGCGGTATTCGCGATCGCCGGAGAGATGGCCGAACTCGTCGACTTTCTCTTCGCCCTCAGCGTCGAAGTCTAGCTGTGCATCGTCGTGGAGAACCTCAAACTTCTGCCCATCGACCATGACGTACTGGTCTGCTGCTGGCTGGGTCACTCTTCTCCGAGCAGGTAAACTCCTTCGTCCCGCTGCTGCGCCGCCCCGACCTCGTGGACGCCGGCGGTAGGGTGTGCCAGACTCGGACTCATCATCGCCAGGCTCGGGGGTGCGCATGCTCGCTCGTGCGCCACCTCGTGAGCGTTTCCCGCCTCGAGGTTTGCGGCCAGGGATGGAGGTGATTGTGGGCTCGCCATCTTCGTCGTCGTTGTCGCCTGCTGCGGGGGTGCCGGTTTCTTCGTCGAGGTCTTCTTCCCCTTCAGCTACTTCCTCGCCTTCGCCGTCGGCGTCATCCATGTCCTCGTCATCTTCGTATACTATCGCAGACTCTCGTTCTGTGGTGTCGTGTCAGTGGATCTTGCTTGTGGTAGTGCGCATGTATATAAGGATGCATACTAGGCGTTCCAAGCGAGTCGCGCTTCTTGGAGAAGCCCTTGTGGCCTTTCTTGAATGGCATGGCGACGGTGGCGGGGTAATGCGACTTTCTACTGCGGGCGTGTGAAGTGAGGTTCTTGGGGAGACGCGACTGAGTCGCGTAGATTTGCCAGCGCCAGGGAAGTCACGGAAGCGTTCCGCGTAGCTTGCATATGCCTCACCTTGTGCCTACACATGCGATCACTGAAAGCATACATCAAATCAATCAAACAGATTGCAACAACCAAACTTACCACCACAACCAGATCAAGCTCATTGACAGAAGCATATCACACCGTCCGCCACACAACTCGTACAACACCTCACACAACACATCAATCATGTCCACACTCGAGGACCTCGACGATCTGGAGCGTGAGGGAGACAAGGAGGACAAGAAGGACGACGATGCATCAAGGAAACCCACAGAAGGCGGCGATGCCGACATGACAGACGCCAACAAAAAGGACGCCAAGCCAGAGCCTGAGGAAGACCCTATAGACATGGAGATCCTCAACTCAAACACCCGCGACATCAACTCCCGCCGCCGCCTGCTCGAGAACGACACCCGCATAATGAAGTCCGAGTTCCAACGACTAACCCACGAGAAGACGGCGATGGGCGAGAAGATCAAAGACAACGTGGACAAGATCGACAACAACCGGCAATTACCCTACCTCGTTGGCAATGTAGTCGAAATTCTCGATCTGGACGTCGAAGCTGAGGCAGCAGAGGAAGGCGCGAACATCGATCTCGACGCTACTAGAGTGGGCAAGAGCGCGGTGATCAAGACGTCCACACGGCAGACTATCTTCTTGCCACTCATCGGCTTGGTGGATCACGAGAAGTTGAAGCCGGGCGATCTGATTGGTGTGAATAAGGATTCGTACCTCATTCTTGATACGCTGCCGGCGGAGTACGATAGCAGAGTAAAGGCTATGGAGGTTGATGAGAAGCCGACGGAAAAGTATACGGATGTTGGTGGGCTGGACAAACAGATTGAGGAGTTGGTTGAGGCGATTGTGTGGCCGATGAAGGAGGCGGAGAGGTTCAAGAAGATTGGCATCAAGGCGCCCAAGGGTATTGATATCGTCTATCTCCTACCCGCATTTACAGCACACTGACAGCATCCAGGCGCCCTCATGTACGGTCCCCCCGGCACAGGCAAGACCCTCCTCGCCCGCGCCTGCGCCGCCCAAACAGACGCCACATTCCTCAAACTTGCCGGTCCCCAATTGGTGCAAATGTTCATTGGCGACGGCGCCAAGCTCGTGCGTGACTGCTTCGCTCTGGCAAAAGAGAAGGCACCTTCAATCATCTTCATCGACGAGCTAGACGCCATCGGCACGAAGCGCTTCGACAGCGACAAGTCCGGTGATCGCGAGGTGCAGCGCACTATGCTCGAACTCCTCAACCAACTCGACGGCTTCGCCTCAGACGACCGGATCAAAGTCCTCGCGGCCACAAACCGCGTTGACGTGCTGGACCCTGCGCTACTGCGTTCCGGCCGACTGGACAGGAAGATCGAGTTTCCGCTGCCTAACGAGGAGGCCAGAGCGCAGATCATGCGCATTCACTCGAGGAAGATGACTGTCGATGATGGTGTAAATTGGGCAGAGCTGGCCAGGAGTACGGATGAGTTCGGCGGGGCGCAGTTGAAGGCTGTGTGTGTTGAGGCGGGGATGATTGCGCTGAGGACGGGGAAGAGCAAGATTGGGCATGAGAGTTATGTGGATGCTATTAGTGAGGTGCAGGCGAAGAAGAAGGTGAGTCGCGCTGCTAATTGTGGAGTGAGATGGGGAGATGTGCTGACTATGATTTGCAGGATACGGTCAACTTTTACGCATAGACGGTATTGGGTCTGGCTGCATGACGGGCGCCTGATGCAGGCGGATGTAATAATATACAGTATGATTACCACAGTGCAAGGGCGCGCTGCCCTCACGCGGCTTCTCCTTCAGCGTCTTGCCTCACGCTGCGCGGCGCCAGCAGCTTCCTCGCCTGCAGTACTCCTTCCTGCATGCACCATCGCGCAATGCCGTGCATATCACCCTTTGTCCCGCACTTCTGCTGATTGCTCACAGACGCTCGGCAGCATCACAAGGTATTACGTATACATCGATGATTTCAGCCGATTCCTTCGTTCTCAGCCTCTGAATATGCTCTTACTTTTACAGCTTTCCTATGTGTTCATTCTTTCGTCTTTCTTCATGTTCTCTATACACCTTCATCACCAAAACATCACTGCTGATTAACATTTCGGAGTCACCTACCGCTGGATTCATCGCCGCTCGGCGAGACGACCTCATCGCTGACTGCCGCATCCATCACAACGTCCTCAGCCGGGTTGTTGCTCCCTGACTTTGCGGTGGCGTCACTCCTGCTCGCCTGAAGTTCGATAACCCAGTCTCGCTCGTCGGCTGGCAGAACATCGGAGACTGGGCGTGCTTGTGTGGTGAACACCCCTCCAGGGGCGAAGGTCACGAAGTGGCTTACTCACTGTTCATCAGGTAGCAGCACTTCCAATGGCCATTTTGTGGAGCGATGCGATATGGCGCTGCTCCAAATACCTCAGAGCAACTGGGCATCGGGCCGGCTATATAGTCTCCCCACTGTGCTGCCTTCCTTCTCGCGCCTGAGCTTCACGCCAAGTATTGTCCCGTACACGGCATTCTTCACTCAACGGCCGTCAAATCAACTTGTCCTGCCTCGTCGCAGAGCTCAATAGCAAGACTCTCGCCGTCGCTCATCGGTTAGTGTTTCTTTTTCCTGCCAAATGCAGGCTGGGTTCTGCTGACTATTCATATCAGTTAGGCTGCTCCCAGATCGATGCGCTCATCATCGTAGCGATGGAGAAGAATGCGTCCCACGCGTGTGACCACCGCCGCGGCTACCCGATTGGCGGACGAAGCCGAGTCGAAGATGCTCGATGTACGCGCTGCAGAGTTTGTGAGCGATGTCGTGGAAGCGCAGTGCCGTGAGACGCCGCTGTTCACGCCAGCAGAGCTTCAGTCACCACCTTGCCGGGACCGGAAGACGACCTTGATCTGGGTTCTGCCGGCTTGCATCGCCATACGTGGCACCTGCCTTCTGCCTATCTGCGCTTTATCTCGTCGGCCACGGGTGGCTTCGAGACCTTCCCAAGCCACTAGCGAATGGATCCACGCCGCCTGCCAAGTGCTCCGGTTGGTCCTGCTACAAAGTCGCATCTCGTCGACTCTAACACGTTAGGCCAGCGCATATCACCAGCTCTCCGACGGTCAGACGTGCCTTGCCATCGATTGGCGCCTCGTCGACTTCACTTCTTCAAAATGGCGGAAGAGGCGAGCACATGCTCGAGCGGACTCCAGGCACTTCAATGCGCAAGGCAGCCCGTGATAGTGGGCTTTTGCACGACTACTGATGGCCATGGACTGGTTTTCGTCGAACACTCGACACTCGACCATCTTGCGCAACACTGCGACAACCCGGGAACGAATACGTTTCCACAGACCAGAAGAATAGACCTACAATGCTGCCAAACCAGAATACAAAGCCACTGCCAAAGAGTAGACCTGCGACTACCAAACTTGCCCAGCAACGATAATCAGCAGTACTGACACACCCACAGAAGACCACGGCGGCAATGGCGTCCACAATTGTCCCATTTGCAAAGGCCAGATGAATAGTCGCGCTAAGCGCAGAGGCTACTGCGACATTCACTTCGTGCTCTGCCACTCGCCGAATCATGTTGGACAGGAGTTTCCGACGCTGAAGGGACCAATTGTATCAAGTGTGTGGAGATCACCGCTGCGAAGGAGGCCAAGGAGGCCAAGGAGAAGAAGGCGAGGCGTGAGAAGCAAGTTACGGATGCTATTGAGAAGAAGAAAGCTGAGGGTGCTAAGAAGGCTGGGGGCGGCGGGAAGTGAAGCTGTTGGTAGAGTGATGAGACCTGAACGTTTGGATGTCAAATCTGGCGCAGACCGTGCAATCACTTCAAGGGACGTGAGACAAGGGACGTGAAAAGGCCGGAACCCGAGCTGCAATGCGAGACCTTTGTGGTTGGAGAAGTCAGCTGCGGATATATTACAATGATGCAATACATATGGCGGGGGAGAGATACCTTGTGCGTGATCGACTTAGACTCACATGAACTCTGAACATTCAAGCTACAACGCCAGACTGATTAATCAAGTGCAACAGAGTTAGCCATTCCAATGTCTTCTCCTTCACTTTCGTCCTCCGAATCCGGCACCCAATCCATCACTCCACCATACGCCTGATCTGTCTGCGCCTCCCACTCACTCTTCTTGTCCCTATTGACATACGCCCTAGTCATACTTGCCTCCATACTCTCTGGCACCCATCTACAGTTCATGAACTTGTGCTTGAAGTCGTTCATCCTCTGGTTCTTCTCTCGAAAGCTGCGCTTCACGTTCTCGCGATCTGCAGAGCCTTGAGGAAAGTGATTGGCGATGCACCGCACAAGCCGGTTGCGGAGAATTTTGTTGTCGGCGTAACGGTCCGCGTACCAGTAAATGTCTTGGATGAAGATTGGGTACTCGCAAAGATAGTATAGGGGACCGGTGTAAGCGTAGTCCCAGTCTATGACTGCGCTGAGCTTGGGCCCACGCTCAGCAGTGGGAGGCAGGAAGAGCATGTTGTAGTCGTCGAAGTCGTTGTGGCTGACGCGATATGGCGCGTGGTAGATTGGGTTGGATGCTTCCATGTCTAGGAAGCTGTGTAGATCGTGCTTGATGCCGGGAAAGTGCATGCTGCTTTCTGGACCGTGACCTTGCAGGTACGAGATCATGAAGTCTGCGGTAGTGGCAAAGGGCGCTTCGCAAGGCACATCTGTGAGGTTGCTGGGCCATAGCGGTGGGCCTAAAGTGCCATGGGCGTTCAGTGAGCCGGCCAAGCCAAACTTCAGACTGGCGAGCTGAGCGATGACATCTGCAAGCTGCTCAATGACTTCAATCTTGTGTGCGAGAGTCAGGTCGACCCAGATACTACCCAACTGCACGCCCTCCATCCGCTCGATCAGCGTGAACACAGCACCGACGGCATGATTTCGATTCGGATTGACAAAGTACGTCTGCGGCACCGGTATCGTAGTATGCTTCCACAAGTAGTCGATAGTCGCCAGCTCGCTCTCCAGTACGCTGAGCGGTGTCGCCTTCCGAAGAAATCGGCCGATGCAGGACCACCCATCCGCGAAGTGAAGTACGCGGACCTCGTGGTGACTACCACTCTGCAGCTCTGTCATGTCGATACATGCGCCGTGGACGCCGGGAAGGTAGTAGTCGGCGATGTGTCGCAGTGCATCGAGATTGATAACCAGCGGTGGCGGGTCGCCTGATTCTTCACTCTCGTTTGCCTCTTGAGTTTCCTCCTTCGACAGATCGGGTGCGCCAACGGCGGCACGGATTTCCTCATCTTCAGGGTCAGCTGGTGCGCCATCGTCCTCGTCGTCGCTTATAGTCGGTGAAGGTGACATATCACCATAGGGCCAGCGCACTGTCTTGCGTGGGAGGCCATCGGCAGAGCTCGTAAGCTGACCATCGTTGCACTCGGACGCCATGTGATGTGGTGATTGATCCATGTACAATCCAGAATAGCTTTATGGTGTATGCAACTTGAACAGAGTGTGTCTAGTTTTAATGAGGTGGTCCGGACGAGACAAGCTTGCTGTTCTTGACGAAGGAAGGCACGACCCTCATCTAGAACGTCCAGCAGAGAAAGCGAGTGTCTGTCTTGCTGTGAAAACACAAGTAGGGGCGCATGCCAGGGCGTGACTCACTCATGATCTGATCTACTGTCTTCATTTCACTTCGTCTTATCAGCCGGGAAACCTGGATCTTACTGATGTTGACATCTGCACATTCACTTTCGTGAAAGGCCTGAGGCGCACAAGCACATCTACATTGACCGAGCTTATCAATGCGAGCATACAATCAACGCTGCGTTGTCGTGACCTCCCAGGGGCTTTGTCAGGCAAACGCCATCGCCAGAGAAACGCCATTCCATGCACCGCGTAACGCTCCCAATCATCCGAACCTAACGAGTACCACCGAGATTCGATGGTGTGGCGTTGCCACGCCTACTCTGTCCTCCCTCTCACGAAGCGCCTACCCCTACCAGATCATGTCTCGTTGTTCGCAGTGATCATATATCATCAAGCATCCCGTGATTGAAGTCCCCGTCTGCACTGCTCTGTGAAGTCTCAACGCCAGTCATACGCTCGCCATTTCTCGATTGGTCGAAGCCCTGCCCAGGCTTGTCCTCCTGTGGACTTCTCGCATCGATGTCTCGTCCAGCATACTGCTGCTCAAGTGTGCTTTCGTCCACAAAGGTGAAGCCCTTGAACTGGTTCTGCATTGTAGGGCTGAGTGGAGTACTGTCAATGTTCGCGCCAGTAGCGAGAGCAGCAGCACGTGCATTGAGCGATGATGCGTTTGCTCCGTTGAGAGCGTTGGTGAATTCCGGGTCGAAGTTGCTCGTGTCCAGCTCGCCCTTCAACTTAGGCTTGAAGGGTGGCGTGATGCTCTTCTTGCTCAGCTTAGCCCAGTCGACGTCTGCGAAGAAAGCGTGCTCCATCAGCTCCTCTGCGTCGTTCTTAGCGCCGAGACGGTGAGCTGGGTTGCGATTCAGTAGACCCTTGACGAAGTTGCGACCCTCGTTGCTGAGCGCATCGCGAGGGAAGCGAACCTTGCCAAAGGCAATGTTCTTATACATTTGTTGCGTGTCTTCGGCGTAGAAGGGCGACCAGCCACAGCACATCTCGAAGACAAGCACGCCAAGAGACCAGAAGTCGACCATCTTGGTGTAGCCTTGCTCGTCGAGAAGAACTTCAGGGGCGAGGTATTCCGTGGTGCCGCAGAAGGTATTAGTCGTGTCATTCTTTGCTAAGTTTGCCTTTGACAATCCAAAGTCGCAAAGTGCGATGTGTCCGTTGGCGTCCAGAAGAATGTTTTCGGGCTTCAAATCGCGGTAGACGATATCGTACTGATGCAGGTGGCGCAGCGCAAGAATTAGCTCTGCAATGTAGAACTTCGCTCGGTCCTCCAAGAAGCGTCCCTCCTTCTGCAAGTGCCAGAACAGCTCACCGCCTGACATGTAGTCCGTGACGAGGTACAGATCTGCAGCAGTCTGGAAGGAGAACTTCAGTCCTACGATGAAGGGCGACTCTGTCGATGCTGTCCGGACAAGGATGTTACGCTCGCCAATGGTGTGTTGTATCTCCTTCTTCTGTACGATCACTTTCTTTGATAGCACCTTCATGGCATATATCCGTTTCGTGTCCTTCTTCCGCACCTGGAAGACCTGTCCGAATGTGCCCTTCCCAATCAGCTTCAGGATCTCGAAGTCTTCCGGTCCGAATGTCTTCTTTCCGGTGGTATGAAATGCGATCTTTAGACGGACCTTGCCTGTGACATGTGTGTCTTGTCCCTCAATTGATTGCAGCTTGTACCAGTCCTCATGCTGATGCTCAAACGCTTCAAGATTGATCGGCACCCGCACATGGCCAATGAACGTCTCGTTGACGGAGTTCTCATACACTGAGACATCGATCTCATTCTGTTCGCCAACTACATCGAAGGTCGCAGCATGATGCCATTTCGGGTCGGTGACTTGCGCTGGATTCATTGAACCTCGCCTGAGCTGCTGAATGTTCGTCGAGCTGGTTTGTCGACTCCGCATGCCAGGAATCGCGAGTGGTGTGCCAGATCCGCTTCCCATTCGCCGCATCGCGACGCCTTTCGCAAGGTTGTCATCATCATGTTGGCCATCATCCACCGCTGTGTCCATCGCGTCGTCCTTGGGTCCACTGGAGACATCCTCATTCTGCTGGAAGACGCAGACCACGTACGGCTGGATGCTGGGTCGTAGTCCTCTACCTTCCTCTACGTGTATTTCTAGCTGACCCTTTTGCTGCCGCACGGGCACGTCGGGCTGGGAGCCCGAATCCGAAGAGCGTGTCGACTTAGCCGGCGTGGATGCTGCGGGTGCAGGCGCGGCATTCTCGCCGCGCTTGCTCTCGTGAGAACCCGATCGAGGTGTCTGAGGGGGTGTGCTCTGTTCACATCGTTTGTCAGCCTCTCATCGCGGTGTCATAATGCACTTATTCATATGAGTGGATCAGAAGCATGTCTACTTGAACAGGAAAGCCCCGCGACCGCGTTGGAATGACTCTCGCGCGTGCTAGCTCGGAGATCATTTCAGCATCGCCAGGGCGATTGAAGCGGCCATACGTTGCAGCTGTAGAACCCCCGACATGTGTGTTGCGACGCGAGTCAATAGGGCGCGGCTGCAGGACCGGCAAGTGATCTTTTGTGTTCGGCTGGGCCATGTTCCGGACTTTGAATGCCTTCTGGCGATCTCGAAAGCGATTCTGTCTGTGGGAGGTGGCGTTCGCGGCTCATTTCGCGCATTGCACGGAGCATCCGTTGAAGCGGTGCCCTCGATTCGGCCAAAGGGATAGGGAAGCGCGTGCACAGCATAGAGCACAACAACAGGAAGGGGCTTACGTACCTGGCCAAAGTAATGATTTATGATCCCAGGAAAGCGCTTGTCGTTGTGCAAATCTGGTCGCGGTGTAGCAGTGCCGGTTGGCGGGGTTGAAGCACCCGAACCAATGTGGTCATGGCCATCGTCGTCGAGGTGTCGACTGTGAGGTTGATGTGGGTTAGTTCGCGTCATCTTGCACAGCAGTAGGAGAGATGATATGTCGCAAAAGAGAAGCAGGTGTAGTAAGAAGATGCATCGTCAAATGCTGTTCAGGTCTTTTCTGCCGGGGTCAACCCAAATGCAGTCTTGTGAGCGCGGGGCCTTCGAGATTTAGGTTCTGTCGCATGGCAATATCGGGCCGAGATTAAGCCGATGCGCCACTGTGTTTCGTTGCTCAGGCAGTGCTGACGAAGCGTTGGAACCGTGAAGATGCACACTTCGCCTCATTCCATGCGCCGAGCGGTAAAACTTGTGCGGCCGTTCTCACCCAAAGCGGCCACTTTGGTCACGCATTGAGGCTCAGCCGCAGAACAAGACCGTACAGGTGCTTCCTCGATCGCACCGCATTGCAAAGCTTGAGATAGGTAATGTGACTGCCAGGAGTGAGGGACAGAAGAGAAGTCAACTTAACATACCTCCCATGTGTAACACCAGTATTAGTCAACATCGCCTGCCTCAGGAGATCCGCAGCATTATTGACATGCGGCTGCTCATGCAATCCAGCATTGGCCATAGTCGAAGGTCGTCCAACCCAGCTCTTCGCACTGGCAGCACTCGGTCTCCGCGAAGAAGCAGAAGTCCTCGGACTGCTTCCAGGGCTTGCTACCAGCGGACTGCCGACCTTCGGGGCATATGGCAGGATATTGATCGTCGAGAGCGTCGGGATCGCACTTGCGCTTTTGTGGGAGACGTGACCAGGTCGGCGCGGAGGTTTGCCCGGCGGGGGGACGATTTGCCCTCGAGAATGGCGTCGTTTCCGTTCTGCTGTTGAACTCAGGCCTTGCAGATTTTCCACTGTTGCAAGGGGCGAGGCCTGCAGAGCCAAAGTGCTGTTCGCCACCGCGGCGGTAATGTTGCTGAACTTGGGGTTGCGGTCAAAGTAATAGCTCCTGGTCTCAAGTCCGTTGGTATTGGAAGGTAGCGACTGTCGTGAGGCTGGTAATAGTCCTGCAACTGAGGCATGTGTCAATTTCTTGATAAACCCGGCTCAACGGCTTTACCATCGATGACGTGGGGTCGATCAGGTGAGGGCTTGGCGGGTAAAAAGGTGTGCTTACTCATGGCTTGAGGACGTTCTCTTCAAACGCAGATGTATTCGCGTATGGTCACCGTCAAGGACAGGATGGACTCATCCGACTCAACTCAACAGATGGGCTGAACGGCATATGTCGGTGAAGCATTGAGCTAGCCACGACCCTGCCTACAACCCTGCCTTCGCCTATCTTAGCTATTGCAGATCATGTACTGAATAGACGTTATAGCTCAGAGCTGCACGGCGCGTGAACAGACCCAAAATGGCGCATATAAAGAGAGTAAGGTATATGCGTCGAGCTAGTGTGATACGCACCTCCCACTTCTACGCCAGCTACTACTTTGCAACGACCAAGGCCATCCCATCTGCAGCGCGTTGTCCGCTCCTCTGACAACAGACGGCGCTCGATGCTGCCCCTGGTAAACCTCACAGCATCCTGGAGCCCACGCTTTCCCAGGCCTGACTTGCCATGACGGACTGTCGCGACTCAGTCCATACGACCGCTGACGAGTCTGAACCATCTGGAGCGCTAAGGCCAGAACGCGCTGCGTCTCGAGGTCGAACGTGCCCGTAAATGCTCATATAACGACAATCTCAGCCTTCTTCGTTTTCGCGCAGGCGCGCAAAACGACTCGTCGAATCAAGGCGTATAGTCAGGTGAGGTCATAGACGATGACGGGCCATCCCTTCCCTAGCATTGCAGAGCCCTTCACTCTCGAGTCTTTCCCTCTCTCGCCCTCCATTCCTTCAATGTTCATTGTCTCACCCGTCTCTCTCTTGCCGTTCGTCCTCTCGTCCTTCACTCTGTTGCCGTTCAGCCTCTGACCCATCATGCTCTTGCCGTTCAGCCTCTTACCCTTCACGGTCATGCCGTTCACTCACTCGCGGTTCACTCACTCGCCGTCCTCTCTCTCGCCGTTCACGCTCCTGTCGTTCGTTCCCTTACCATTCTCTCTCTTAAATCCTCTTCATATACGCTTACATGAATATGCATATGAAAGTGCAGCGTAATTGAAGCTCTTGTCAAGCAACCGTGATGCAGTCCTCTATCGCACGGGAGGTAAGGCTAAGTGATGGAAGTTCTGACGTGGCTAAGCAAGAACCCCAATTTCTGCCTTGACCATGACAGAGCGGCCAATATGATCGACTCTTAGCCTACCATCCCCAAGTGCCTGGACCACCCTTCACAGTACTCCTCTCAATATCATTAGTCATCCACCCCCCATAGAAGTCACCCGGCTGCGGCTCGACTTTCTCGCCATCAACATAACAGTCCCACGGTCCAGCATAGAAGCTCAAGTGATCCTTGATCTCCTTGAAGCCCTCAGTAGGCTTGCCATAGCTCCAGATGCGGTTCTTGATGAGCTCGCTCGGCTTTGCTGGATTCGTAAGATTATGGTACGTCGCCATGCCCTTCCATTCGCAGTAGGAGCTGTGGGCGGATTTCGCCAGTGGAATCTTCAGGGACGAGGGAGGGAGATAGTAGGTAGGAGGGTGATGGGTTTCAAGTACCCAGTAAGCCTCTTTGGTGTCTGCGATCACGGTGCCGTTCCAGACTACTTGGAGATGGCGTGGAGTTCGTTCGCAGAGAGGCGGACGTGGGAAATTGCGGGGATTGAGCTTCTTTGCTGTAGACATGGCTGCACGTTTCATTCGAGTCTACCTTTGGGTGTCTGCGGTGTGGACGTGAACAAGTAACTCAGTAAGATTCATGCCATCTAAGATAAGCTGCGTCAATGACGCCTGGGCAATGCACCTCCACGCGATGTCGCATGGCACTTTAGCCGACATCGGTGGAGCTCTTATCGATTCCAACGCGCGTTGCAGTCACATGCAAGCAAAAAAGTTGAGATGCAGGTAAACAGATCTGCAATAACTTTGCAAGACGCGACTTTCTCTTCACTCAACACATAACTTCACAACATCCAACATGGCTAAGCAAAAAGTCTGCCTCGCCTACTCGGGCGGTTTAGATACCAGCTGTATCCTTCGCTATCTTCTCGTGAGTACCCAAGCGGTGTGCCATTGGGATTGAAGTGGACTGACTGACTGGTAACAGGATGAGGGCTACGATGTTGTGTGCTTCATGGCCGACGTGGGTCAGGAGGAGGATTTCCAGGCTGCCAAGGAGAAGGCACTTAAGATCGGTGCTATTCAATGCTACATTGAGGACTTGAAGAAGGAGTTCATTGAGGAGCTCTGCTACCCTGCGATCGCATGCAATGCGATCTACGAGGTATGTGAAGTTCAGGTGCTGACAGCAGAATGAAATCGCTGATCAGGTCAGAACGTCTACCTCCTCGGCACCTCACTCGCCCGCCCCGTTATTGCTCGTGCCCAGATCGCAGTCGCCCAGAAGGAAGGCTGCTTCGCAGTCTCGCACGGCTGCACTGGCAAAGGCAACGACCAAGTTCGCTTCGAGCTCGCATTCTACGCCCTCCAACCTACCATCAAAGTCCTCGCGCCATGGCGTGAACCTGTCTTCTACGAGCGCTTCAAGGGCCGCAACGATCTGCTTGATTATGCTGCCGAGAAAGGCATTCCAGTGTCGAGCACCAAGGGCAAGCCATGGAGCATGGACGAGAACTTGGCACACTGCAGCTACGAGGCTGGCATACTCGAAGATCCCAACACCACACCGCCAGAGGACATGTGGAAGCTCACGGCCGATCCAACGAAGGCTCCCGATGCGCCAGAGGACTTTACGATCCATTTTGAGAAGGGCCTCCCTGTCAAGCTCGAGTACGACAACGGCAAGACTGCTACTGATTCTGTCGATCTCTTCCTCACGGCCAATGCGATCGCCCGCAAGCACGGCGTCGGCCGCATCGACATCGTGGAGAACCGTTTCATTGGTCTCAAATCTCGCGGCTGCTACGAGACACCCGGCTACACCATGCTTCGCGCAGCACACATCGATCTCGAGGGTCTCGTCATGGATCGCGAAGTCCGCGCACTGCGTGATCAGTTTATCACCTTCAACTACGCCAAGCTGCTGTACAACGGATTGTACTTCTCGCCAGAGCGCGAGTTTCTCGAGGACTCGATCGTCTCGTCACAGAAGAGCGTCAATGGTGCGGTGCGATGCCGTGCCTTCAAGGGCATGTTCAGCGTGCTTGGGCGGTGGAGTGATACTGAGAAGCTGTATGATGCGAGTGAGAGCAGCATGGATGAGATTGGTGACTTCGCGCCATCAGACACTACTGGCTTCATCAGTGTCAATGCCATTCGCTTGAAGAAGTTCGGCAAGAAGATGGAGGAGGAAGGCAGGAGCTTGGTGAAGAAGTCGGCATAAAGGTGGCGTTCGAAATTGCACACGGGTGCTAGAGCGACCTGTTGATGGCGTCTTGCTTGAGAGGTGTAAGCGACTGTTACGATACCAAAGATAGATCGATGAACGGAGTTTGAAAAGTTCTGCTGCAATTGCTCTTGTTGCGGGAGATCTCGGACCTTGAGATTGCCACTCCATCCGCGACTTCGAGATGTCATTGCACATGTCAATTGCCATACAATTCGATCATCCACTTCGATAGCTACGATACCTCCCTCGCCATCGTCCGACTAGATTTTCATAATCAAGAAGACATCAACCTGTTAAGATCGCAACATGGGCTGGTTTTGGGCAGATGCCTCGCCGGCGCGAGCAACGGCGCAAGCCATAGCACCCCATCCCATTCCTACGAATGGCGCAGAACCACCAGTATTTCCTCCAGTGGAATCTTCGGTGATGAGCACGCGACTGACATCTTCATAGCCAGGATGCCCAATGCACAAGTCCTCAGCCACCGCCGCACCCTCAAGTCCCCCTCCACCACCCTCCGCATCCCAATCCTTTACCCAGGCCGCAACATCCACAACCCAATCCAGCACCGCACCTTCACCACCTCCGCCAGAAACACCCTCATACATATCCAAACTCAACCCCCTAAACTATATGCCCGCCTCAATCGCCAATACCCGCGAACACGAAGACCAGACCGTCAACCTCCCCCTCTCCCGAGAACCCTCCACGATCCCGCGCGGCGACGGCGAAGGAACATGGCAGTACCCATCGCCGCAGCAGATGTACAATGCACTATTGCGGAAGGGGTATACGGACACACCAGCCGAGCATGTGGAGGAGATGGTGGCGGTGCACAATTTCCTGAACGAAGGGGCTTGGAACGAGGTGAAGGAGTGGGAGCGACGATTTTCTGGAGGGCTCGCGAAGGGCTGGGAAGCTTGTAGACGAGGAGAGGGGGGTGCACAAACGTGGCGGCGAGGGGCTGATGATGAGGAGGAGCCAAGTCTACTCCGATTCATGGGACGGCCGGGAGATATGACGCCCAAGGCTAGGATGCTGGCTTTTATGGCGAAGGTGTATCCCAGTCAATTTCCGAACAACCCGCCCTTTGATCGACATGACTGGTTTGTGGAGAGGCGGACACGGGCGGGCGAGAAGAGGGAGGTGCGGTATGTGATTGACTACTATTCTGGACCTCCTGAGCCTACGGGCGAGCCGGTGTTCTATCTCGATGTTAGGCCGGCTGTCGATGGGCCTACGGCGGCGGTGGAGAGGGCTATGAGGTGGGGTGGGGACGTGTGGTATAGGGCGAGCGGGGCGTCAGTAAGGGAGGAGCTTGCGAAGAGGGAGCAGCGGAGGTGATGAAAACATGGAGATCGTAATCACGGCCTGGGTCGTTTTGTACACTTGCTTTGAGGGTTGCAGCGCAGGCGTTGGGGATAGTATGCTGTGCATTGCATCTTGTAGTGTAATTAGTACTTCCACTCTTCCGCCTTTGTCGACCTCGGTCACTGAGAAGACTTGAATCATCTATTAGTTACCCCGTACCACTCTAGACAGACGATCGTAGGACTTGCCGTTGCTTCCTCAACGCACAGTTCAAGGTTTCGCCAAGCATCTCCAATCAACCTCACTCCATCGACATCATCACGCGATCATCTCCGGTCACCATACAGATGGAAGCACTTTCGCCAACGTTGTTAGACTTCCTGTCGAACTCACTCGTCCTCGGTCAAGTCTCTCCTCTCCTACCTGTCTCAGCCCTCCTGTCCCTCTCTCGCACTTCCAAGTCCGTTCGCCAACTCATCTACTCGTCTCGCGAGACATGGCGTTACCTCGACCTCAGCCCGCTCAAGTCCGCCCAGCTGGACGCGTCGCCGATAGATGTCGGTGGCGTGTCATGGCGAGCCGAGCGGATGGATGAAGCGCTTACAGAAGATGACTTCTACGCTGGCCCTTTGAGAGGGATCTTCTCGCAGCTGCACAGCTGGAGGGTGCTGAAATGGGTGCAAGTCTTAGTTCTGGATGGTTTGAGTGTACCGGCAGATCTTGTAAGGGAGATTGTGATGGAGGAGAGGTTTGGCGTCAGGATCTTGAGCGTGAGAGGAGCGACGCATCTGAATTTGTCGAGGTTGCAGCAGGTACTCATGTATGCTGTGAGACCGTCACGGCCGGAGACAATGCTTCGATTCAAGGCTCTGTATGTCTTCGGAGCGAAAGACGATCTAAAGCAGCTCCCTCCGTCGATCGACTTATTGAATGGCGGTGGCGTCACAGCCTCGCAAGGAGCACAGATTGGCGCTCACTGGAACAGCCGCTCTGCCGAAGCTTTACAGGTCACCAAGTCTGG
>KZ111143.1:1310003-1331851 GCA_002077045.2 Rachicladosporium sp. CCFEE 5018
GTATTTCCTCCAGTGGAATCTTCGGTGATGAGCACGCGACTGACATCTTCATAGCCAGGATGCCCAATGCACAAGTCCTCAGCCACCGCCGCACCCTCAACTCCCCCTCCACCACCCTCCGCATCCCAATCCTTTACCCAGGCCGCAACATCCACAACCCAATCCAGCACCGCACCTTCACCACCTCCGCCAGAAACATCCTCATACATATCCAAACTCAACCCCCTAAACTACATGCCCGCCTCAATAGCCAATACCCGCGAACACGAAGACCAGACCGTCAACCTCCCCCTCTCCCGAGAACCCTCCACGATCCCGCGCGGCGACGGCGAAGGAACATGGCAGTACCCATCGCCGCAGCAGATGTACAATGCATTATTGCGGAAGGGGTATACGGACACACCAGCCGAGCATGTGGAGGAGATGGTGGCGGTGCACAATTTCCTGAACGAAGGGGCTTGGAACGAGGTGAAGGAGTGGGAGCGACGATTTTCTGGAGGGCTCGCGAAGGGCTGGGAAGCTTGTAGACGGGGAGAGGAGGGCGCGCAGACGTGGCGGCGAGGGGCCGATGATGAGGAGGAGCCAAGTTTATTGCGATTCATGGGGAGACCGGGCGATATGACGCCCAAGGCCAGGATGCTGGCTTTCATGGCGAAGGTGTACCCGAGTCAATTCCCGAATAATCCACCTTTCGATCGGCACGATTGGTTTGTGGAGAGGAGGACAAAGGCGGGGGAGAAGAGGGAGGTGCGGTACGTGATTGACTATTACTCTGGGCCGCCGGAGCCTACGGGCGAGCCGGTGTTTTATCTGGATGTAAGGCCGGCCGTGGATGGGCCTACAGCGGCGGTGGAGAGGGCCATGAGGTGGGGTGGGGATGTGTGGTATAGGGCGAGCGGGGCGTCAGTAAGAGAAGAGCTTGCGAAGAGGGAGCAGTGAAGGTGATGACGATCGTTGAGAAGGCGTTTAATGGCCGATGTTGTTTTGTACGATTGATTTGAGGGTTGCAGCGCTGGCGTTGGGGACATTCCGCTTTGCATTGTATCTTGTAGTGTACACAGTACTTCCACTCTTCCACCCCTGCCGACTGCGGCCACTGAGAAGACTTGTCTAATCTAGTCACGACCCTGTATAACTCTACAACAGGCGATTCCGTGACCTGCCATTGCTTCTTTCACCCACAGCGTAAGGTTTCGCCAAGCATCCCCAATCAACCTCACTCCATCTACATCATCACGCGCTCATCTCCCGCCACCACACAGATGGCGGCACCTCCGCCAACGTTATTAGACCTCCTGTCGAACTCTCTCGTCCTCGGTCAAGTCTCTCCTCTCCTACCTGTCTCAGCCCTTCTGTCTCTCTCTCGCACTTCCAAGTCCATTCGCCAACTCATCTACTCGTCTCGCGAGGCATGGCGCTACCTCGATCTCAGTCCGCTGAAGTCAGCTCAGCTGGACGCCTCGCCCATAGATGTGGGTGGCGTGTCATGGCGAGCCGAGCGAATGGATGAAGCGCTTACAGAAGATGACTTCTACGCTGGCCCTTTGAGAGGGATCTTCTCGCAGCTGCACAGCTGGAGGGTGCTGAAATGGGTGCAAGTCTTAGTTCTGGATGGTTTGAGTGTACCGGCAGATCTTGTAAGGGAGATTGTGATGGAGGAGAGGTTTGGCGTCAGGATCTTGAGCGTGAGAGGAGCGACGCATCTGAATTTGTCGAAGTTGCAGCAGGTACTCATGTATGCTGTGAGACCGTCACGGCCGGAGACAGTGCTCCGATTCAAGGCTCTGTATGTCTTCGGATCGAAAGACGATCCAAAGCAGCTCCCTCCGTCGATCAACTTATTGAATGGCGGTGGCGTCACAGCCTCGCAAGGAGCACAGATTGGCGCTCACTGGAACAGCCGCTCTGCCGAAGCTTTACAGGTCACCAAGTCTGGCAATGTACTATCGCAATGGTATGGCTCGAACGGACGCGTGCTCAAGTCTCAGAAACCCCAGTGGGCAGGCACGTTGCAAGCATGTGAAGGCCTCATCGCATTTGATGCAGCGTTATGTCGAGGTCCAAGACATGACATCAGTCAGGTCAATGCAGTGGACTATCTATCGCTCGCTGTCGCTACTGTTGCACTTGGTCCTGTTGGCTGTGAGACTTGCAACACTTCACCGGAAGGACCTGCGGTCTTCGGCCACAACGATATGTGTGAACTACCTTTACTCACGCCACCGCCAACGCATGCGACTTCTGTTCGCGCTGCTCAGCGACCGGACATAGGTGATAGCGCGTTTCTGAGGCTCATACTGCGCTGCGAGGATTGCCTCCGCGGCCGGTGGTGCGAACGCTGCAATCGCTGGTGGTGCGAGGCCTGCTATCCCATGCCGATGTCGCGAGAAGCTTCACAGCCAGATACGACTCATCCGAACATGCAGGTACGAATACATGCTGGTCTTTGCGTTGAGCACTGCCTCGTAGGCGAGATGATGATGAGCAGTGATGGCTACTGGTGATGAGCAGTGATCTGACTGGTTGCTGCAGATCGGTGTGCACCGCGATTGCTTCGACTGTGGACGGACTTGCCAGCGATGCAAGGCACGGTACATTCGAACTTGCGGAATGTGTAGGCAGGAGTACTGTATACTGGATAATGAGGGATCCACAGACCGTGAGGTAAGCAACGTACGACGAGTGATAAGCATGGAGCTAAGTCATTGCAGTGCGATTGGTGCAACCGCAGCGGACGCGCTGGTAGAGGCGAGATGTACTAACCGATTGTATCGACATGGAAGGCTATGGTAAACCGTAGACGTCATGGCAGATCACGACCAGCCCTTTCTCAACCACACGACAACGTCAAAGCCACCGTCGTGGTACTCAAGGCGCCACCAATAATCTGGAAACCACTGATCACATCTTGGGCGGCTTCATATCATCATCGCTGTCCGGGACTGAGCCCGGCAGGCCATCGCCTCGCGATATCGGGGCTGGACTTGGGGTCCGGCGAGCAAAGACACGCGCCCCACGACGTCCTTGGTGTCTTGAAGTGCGGTCGGGCTCGCGCGACGCCGAGTTGCGAGTCTTGTTACCTCTCAAGGTTGGCCGAATGTCGCTATTTGTGCGTGAGGGTGTATTCATATTTGAACTGATGTAGGCTCGTGGAGGAGGCGACGTGACGATGAGTGGAGTTACGCTGCGACGAGGGGCGTCCTCAGTCTCATCGCGCGGCATGAACAGCTCTGATGCGGATAGATGACGAGCACTTCTGCGAATTGGCGGCGTCTGCGCGATAGTCGCCGATCTCTTCCTCTTGCGACGTCCTGAGTCCATCTCTGGCACCAAAATGTCGGCTTCGTAGCCACCGAGAGCAGTCCCGACTAGTGCACCCCGATCTGGGTGCCATACTTCCTCTTCGAGCGTCCAAAGCACGTCCGAAGGCTGTGAGACATTGAGGTCGTGCTGGCAATTTCTCATAGCACGATGTGCGTCTTTGCAGAGCTTGCACCAGGAATGTCTTGCCTTGAACAAGGTGACGACCACATATAAGCTCTCCTCGCGCTTTTCGAGCCGAATTGTGCCGTGCACCTTGAAGCATGGGCGCCCTGTCGCCTTATTTCGAGTGAACCCACGGCCGTGCAAATCAGGAACATCCACGAAAGTGACGGCGAGCTTGCTGAAGCCTCGAGGTAGCTTCCCATCCTGGATGAGAGGTGTGTCATCCGGCAGAGCCTCGAGTGCCTCGTTCATCCAGATTTCGAGATGAAGCAGACCGGAGCTGTCTCCTGATATCGGCATGTTGAACACACGTGGTACAGGTTCCCGAGCACTGAAGTTGAACTCGTGGTGCTGATCGTACACCCCGAGACAAGTCAGCGTCTGGCCGTTGACTCTCGCCGAGTCTGCAATGTCGTCTACGTCAACGCCCGCCGGCAGGTTGTCCATCGGTCCAGTGAGGTAGAAGTTGGCGTGCTCTGGGAGCCGGGAGGTCTCGAAATTATAGTTCATGAGCAGGCCGCGGCAGCAGGAGTGTTTGTTGGGGTCCCACTCGATACTCTTCATCTTGTGAGCCGCTAGCAGTGCGTGGATACGGTCGCACATAAGCAAAGACTTGGATCCTCCTCCGGTAATAGCGGCGAATTTGCAACTCCTTCGAAGCATCTGGAACAATGTCAGTCTTGTCGTAGTCGACGGCCATTCGTGGCAGCTCCAATGATCCGGACGCTCACCATTGGCACTTCGTCCGTAAGCCACTCATTCACAAATGTCACAACTCGATCGATCCAATCGTCCAACCATTTCGGCATCAGATCTCTACAGAATGTCATAAGCGAGCTCATCTCACTAGAAGCTCTCGACTTACCGGCTGATCCTTACGGATCTCACGTCGTGCCCTCCGCGACCTTCGATGTGGATGAAGGAGACCGGTTTGCAATCCCTGGACTCAAGCTTAAGAGCGTCAAATTGGCGCGAGAACTGGTCATGGAGCTCATTCACGGAGATGTTCATCGCGGCGCAGACTTCATCAAGATTGGCACCGTATAGCGGCCCTCCAGCATCCTCCTGCGTGAAGTGATGGTATGCGTCTGCATTGAGCTTGGAAGATCCGCTCGAGTCCCCTGTGCGACGTAAGTGACTGGCAAGCTGGTTCGGATCGGGTAACCTGCCGCCGGAGAGGGATTCAAGACTCAATTTGCCTTCTTTCGTGAAGCACATCATCGACAAGTCCTTTTAGGTGGTCAGCTACAAGACGTGCTCGGCATGTGGTCTCTCAGGAGACCCACCAATGTTGCCGCGCCTATATCAATCAACAGAAAGGAGTCACCGCACTAGAGACTTGTCAGCGGAATGCAATCGCTTCAAATCTGAAACTGCTGACCTTAATGCCTGCTTTCTGTAGATCGTCAACGAGCGTACTAGCATTGGCATGAGATTCCTCTCGGATGTTTGTGCGTGAGCAACCTCCTCTTCGTGCACCGCTCTGCATCACACCTCGAGCATCGGCATCCCACATGACTGGCACGGCAACCTGGGCCTCTACAGGCAGCGTAGTGAGATCCGGTCGTGACTCAGTGCCAAGTCGGCCTTTGTCTATCAACCGGAGGCGCGAAACAGCGGCCTGTATGATCGCCGCAAAGTGTCGCCCGATGAGATACTCAACACCAGGGAAGTTTATTGCGTCGCACTCCATTGCCTTGCGGATCGCCTTGACCTCTTCGCGATACTGATAGTCGGAATGCAGCATGAGCTTCAGCGAAGATATGGTGTGATGGGAGCAATTCGGATTCTGCTCCAGATACTTGTCCACGGCAGCATTGCCGAAGTACAAGCCCGTCACTCCACCGTCGCCGTCGTGGGCTCCGTTGCCATCAACGGCATCGATCATGACCTGGGCGATGCCGTCTTGAGATTCGGAATAGCCCGGAAGATACAGCGGCTCGGGCGCAAGAGCAGGATCACTGATGTCGCCGCCTGGAGGGATGATCTGCCAGGCGAGTTTCAGATACCGCGCACCCCAGTCTATCCCAAGGCGAATATACCATCCGAGGAATCCACCCACATCATATGAGGGCATGGCGAGAGAGTGGTACACCGCGCGAGCCACAGGCTGGTCGGGATCGTGAGGCTAAATCGAGAGGATAGATTCTATGTTGCCAATCCAGAAGTGGAGCACACGTCGAGCGATGGAGATCGGATAGAAACGCCCTGGCTCGGGCCCTGCGGTGTACATTGCGGCGGATGGTTGTTTGTGTCCTAACTGCTGTAGAGACAAGACATGCAAGTCTGAATGCAAGGCGTGCAGCGCATTTCGGAAGCTCTTTCAGACTGCGAACGTCCGCACTAGCGACATAGCCGTGGATCATCGTTGCGTGATAACGATGGAGCGAGCCAGAATGATCTGCCTCTCGGCATGATGATCCAAGGAGGACTTCCTTACTGGTGGATGGTCACTCCACTGCACGCGCAGCTTACTGTAGTGGGGAATACAGTCTGCATCCGCTCAAGGCAATATATCTTTTCAGGACGTGCACGAGAAGCCTGTTTAACTCTGTTCCCACTTCACGCGCAGTATCGGCTCGGCTACATACAGCATGCCGGCATGCGTGATCCCCTGCCGCGGTTCTGTGGCGCACCGTCTTCGGTAGCATGGAACGAGATGAAGCTTATTGGTGTTGTTGGAGCGATAGCTTGACACCGCTACATATGCGAAAGCGTGCAGGCTTCTTGGTAGCTAGCTTGTGCGGAACAAAGACCAGAAAGGCCGCAATGTCCTCGTAACACTATGGCTTTCGCTGCGTTACCATGCGTACGCCAAGTGCCCACGCGCAAAGCGCCAGTTCTGCCTACAAACTGCATGCGTGCAAGTATTCTCTAGATGCTTCACGGACCTAGACTGCATCGTCATGAGGTAAAGCTGTGTAGCAAGCCATCGTCCACCGTCAAGCCCTGCGATATGAGACATGCAGACGGGAGCTTGCATGGATCTGCGCAAGATTTGGATATGTTGTGGTCCAGTATCATCTGGCTTCCCTGGGATGTCCGTTTCTCACGTACACAGTCGTACCTCCACTTGATGACACACGCCCTTGTAGTTGCAAGTCTGGAGATACAGAAAGCCATACCTGAGCGGACATTTCGAACCTCGAAGTCAACGGAGTCGTTGTGGCGTAGTCGTTGTCGTCGATGGTCTTGCAAACACCCATCTGTACCTGCCAAGAGAGATATCACTATGGGACGCCCACTGAACGCCAGAGATAAGTCAGCTCGCCGGAACATGTGGATCATCATCCGAGCGATAGATCTCGATCGTCAGTCCGCGAATCCACGGTTCCGAGGCCCGCCTTCCAGCACCGGCACGGCATTGGGCAGTTACTTCCAGAACTTCCCAAACACCGTTCGTCTTCCGGGCGGCGATATCGCCACGTTGAATGCTGGGCAAGCCTATGGTCTTGCAAGCAATACGCTTTGGGGAGGTCACAAGAAGTCCAGAAATGCGGGATACCGCGAGGGTGAGCCCAAGAGCAATATCGCTTATTTCTGGACTGATGGGAGTGATGCTTGGAACCCTGAGTTCCTGCGAGAGCTACGTCACGTCGCTCTTGAGCTCTCGAGCGATGACGAGCTTGTTGATGTCGACAGACTTGCACCGGTGTCCATCCCTCCCCAAGATATTGATCTTGGTATCGCGCACGAGGATGTCGAAGATGTTGTTCATTGCCGGCGGCGAGGCAGGAAGCGTCGTCTATTGGCTGCTCCGGACGACGACAAGATTGAAATTGCTTCCGAAGTCTCCAAGGTTGGTGATGGAAGCGTTCTGCACGGCACGACAAGCATGCCGACCGCCCGAAGCTCGGATGAGGACCATTCTGCTGTACGCAACTCACGAGCGAGACGAGCGACCACGGCTTTGACACTACCCCGTGAGCGTGCTCTACGGCTGGCTTCGCCTTTTCTGGCTTCTCCGAATGCGGGTAAGGATTCAATTCCACCTCCATACCTATGCCAGGGCTCGGTCCGCGAAAAGATACAAGCACTGCGCAAGACGACCAGAGACGCCGTAGGACAGCTCTTCGATGCTCTCCACTTTCCTGAGCGTTCGCCACGCACTGGCGCTGCACCTCTCGGCTTCGCAAAGACTGCTGAGCTTACTTCGCTGTACAGTCTCATATGCGGCTCCGACTGGCAGGTAGCGAACTGCGCCCTGGAGCGACGCGGCCAACGATCTATTAATGCCACGACGATATCGCTTGTATCGGCATTCCTCTCTAAGCATGTGCTAGACATGAAGGCCTTCGATGCTGTCGACTATATCATCTCCCATGGTAGGGTACAGATAATGATGCGCTGGTCGGCAAACGTACGAACATAACGTCAGATTCATTGAATGTTGCCGACGCCGTGCGTGTCAAGGGCATACTAGATCTTCATACCGAGAGCCTTTCGATGACTTTTTGCAACGTCTTTGCGCCCTACATCAGCGGCTTGCTGCAGCAGCGCGATCTGCAAAGCATCCTTGACCTGCCAACGGTATCGGATGTGGACTGGCGATCCGCTTGTAGCACTATCGTCTTGCCAATCGTAGCCTCTGCGTTGAGCCTCAAGCAATATCTGATCAACACTGGCATCAAGTTCGAGTTCTTCTGGCCAGCTCATGGTGCTGATTGGCAGCCAACCTGCATGGCGACAGCGCACCCTGATGGGAAATCAGAGGAGGGTATTCACGCAGCCAAGGTCTTGTCTGCCAGGTTCCCAGGGTTGAAGGTGGCTCTTGGACTGGATGAGAGGATGGAGACGCATTGCTGGGTTAAAGCGGACATCCTTCTGACCATACCCAGACATCGGACAAGATGAGTTCGTCATTTCCGACTGTGGCTCGGTGCAAGGCTTCATCTCTTCGGTCAATAGACATCTCGCTTTTAGTCTTTGCTGATCTTGCATGCTGGGGGTCACTTCTACGATCTCACGCTCTGTTACAGAGCAGTGCTCATCAGGATAAGACTTACACGACGCTGCCGGCCTGAAAGTCAACTAACCTTGAGGTGTCATTCCAATAGCTGCGCATGAACAACTGCCACAGAGCACGCGCCATGAACTCCTATGGAACTTGAATGATTCTATCGTCGCTATCTTCGTAGACAGCATCTATGACGACGCTCTGATGATGCAAGCAGATTTATGAAGCCGGCTTTGCCTTATCACCATATGTGAGCATTTCAGATCCCTGGTAGTTCTTATCAGGTAACTCATAGACCTGGGTGGCATCGACCTCATGAGGCCGATCATCCCCGTGCAACTCGCGCAGATGCGTATCCTCTGCTTCAAATGGCGTCTTGGAGTTGTCAGACTGCCAGTCGGCTGCAGCCCTCGCATTTCCGCGACTCTTGCGCTTTCGACTACGCAAGACGATCCAGACTGCCAGAGCGAGAAGCGCGAGAGCTGCCACACCGCCCACTACGCCGCCTGCCGTAGCGCCTGTATGTGATTTCGTAAAGTTTGCGTAAGTAGAAGAGCTCGGACTCGCCGAAGAACTGGTCTGTGACCCAGGAGTACTTGTCGCCGCCGATGACGAAGATGTTTTTGGTGTCAGCGTGACTCTCGGGGGATGCTGCTTCATCACAGCTGCAAGCGCTGCGCTAGACCATCCGCCATCGGGATCGGTCTTGGTAGCACCACCATTACCACTGCTTTGATATCAGTCGAACGCCCCGAATTTGATACGTCGACTACCGGTAGCACTTACTTGCCGCCAATGAGACTGTATACTATCTCAGGCACCTGATAATCGACATTGGGATCAAACACGGACTGCCACTTATACGTTGACAAATCTAGGGTCCTCAGTGGCGCAAAAACCTGGTTGCACGCCCCATCCGTAAGCGATTGGTATCCAGCTCTGATATTGCCACCCAACACAAGCAGCTGGGCGTTGTTAAATACCTGGCAGCTGTGTTGGTCACGACCTACAGTATGATTGACCTTCTGCTCCTCGTTAGACTGTGCCGAGATGAGGGTGGCGTTGATCCATGTGAACGAGGGAAGACTAAGTGTATAGACCGTCTCGTACGACCTCTGGTCGAGAAGGCTCCATCCGCCGTAGACCGTGATGTGGAAGGCATTATTGTCTGGAGCAGTCGCAACCCCGGCACAGAATTGGCTTAGATACTCCGGAGGTCCTTCGCCCGAAGACCATTGAACCCACCACGTGTGTGACGCTATGTCGTAAACATTGATTAAGTAGAGGTTCGAGGGATATGGGAAGCCTGAGTCAGGATCAAGGCCTGCCGAGACCTGTAAAGACGTGTAAGCCTAAGCCGCGCGATAAAAGACTGCCCGTCACTTGCGTTATAGCCTCCAAAGCTGATAAGAAGACCTTCCTCTCCCGCGGGAACATATACCATGGTTCCGTCGGCAAGGTTGGGAACCTCAGCGCCATAGGAACCGTGACCAAGGCTTTCATTCGTCCATGATAGCTTAGCTGAGTCGGAAGCGTCGAACCGTATCATGCTCGGACCTGTATATGGCGCGAGACCGCCACTGTAGAATGAAAGTCCTGAGTCCGGCGTGCTCACCGCCTGAGAGAATGAGTGGTTCCCAAAGTTGAAGGCACCGCCTTCCACTTGCACGTCCTTCCATGTTTGCGACGTAATGTTGTAGGAAGGTAGTACGTTAGTCGGTGAAGTGGGACCTCCGAAGACGTACAATGTGTCTCCCGAAGACCAGATCGGTACTGATGCGTTCAAAGGGTCCGTTTCCGTAATGTGTACAGCCGAGCCTATGTCAGTACTTGTCACCAGGCTTGACGGTATGCTCCGCTCGATTGGGAATGTGTCGTCGACTTCGAGCGAGTACAAAGAAGACGTTGGCTCGATGGCCTGGCCGTTCAGTGTGACGAATGAGTAGTAGCCTTGCAGGAAGTAGAGGCGATCCTTGATGAGCGTCGATACGGCGCCCAAGATGTAGCAGATATCGCCCGCGGCGCAAAGTCCTTGAGGGACGACGCCGAGCAGCACGGCGAGAACGCCGAGGCGTAGCACGATTAGCATGGCCGTTCGGAAGTGTTCGCGACGAGGCGCGACCTTTGTTAGAACATTACAAAGTCAACTTTCCGAGGATGTCGGAGTGGCGGACTGTGCCCTCGTGTAATGGGGGCCAAAGAATGCGATGCAGGGAAGCGACGATGTCCAGCCGTGCCTAATCTCGAGTCATTAATTGCCTGGGCAGGGAAACAGATCCAGAATGTAGTCGCCTCATTTCGCTTCCCCGGGTTTCGCGTGTCATAAGCCAGCATGGACAGATCGTGCATACTTACCTCAGCCACGGTACAGTGTCTCATGGGTAATGTGACGGTATAATCTGTACTCTAGCTGTCACCGCAACATTAGCACAACCTCGCGTGGATGTAGTAGTCGCACTACATGCATTGCATCAGGAGCCGAATCTTCGTAGGCCTTGCTCATGTCGCAGGAAGAAGCATCGTTTTCTAAGATCGCCTAAACACTGAAAATGACGTGCGAATGTCACGAAAGATTTTCTCCATTCCACAAACACTGCTTCAAGAGTAGTCACTGGCGTTGCGGAGATCTGACCTTCTGCTGGGGCTCTCGCCGCTACATTCCATGCGTTCAAAGACGTCAATTCTGGCGTACAGTGCTCATAACCAGTCGCCCGGCGACAGAGACTGAAAGCTATCCCGCAACAAGGTGAGAGCTCTGCAGAATGCTCATCGGCCAGTGGTCACCACCACCTCCGGCGCAAAACGATTCGAAGATGCCATGGGGGTCTGATTTGAGAATGCGCGCAGTATTGTGGTGATGGTCGGCCTCGATGCTAGCCATATGGCGGCCGAGATGCGGTTTGGAAGTGGCAATTCGCCATCTTGCTACGTCGAACTGAGTCGCTGTGTATCTTGCATACACATGTGAATGACAGAGGAAGCATAGCACCCGAGAGTACCGCGCAGTCGACAGCGCTAATATATACCGCGCTGCGTCAACGAAGGGATGTTGATACGACCTACGAGAGATCCTCGATAAGACTACACTCTCGTCGAAAACCTAGGTCAGCACGTACAGTTGCGGTGCGGCAAACAACAGCATCGTCGCTCGTAGTGAAATGCTAAGCGTTCTGCTTGCTTTTCACCCGTGTGATACTTACCGTGCGGTCTTTCATTCATCACTTCCGTTTCCGCGCCTGGAGGTTCTCCTCGATCGTACGTATCATCTCATTCCCGACTCGGCCAGCGTCCGCGAACCGCGGCTGAAAGAACTTCTGTATTCGCTCAAAGTGCTCGCGATAGCCCTCCATGTTGCCTTGATTGACCAACAGGCTCCAAATGCGTGCCGCGATTGTAAACTCCATGTCTTCTTGTCGGAACGTGTTGTCTTCGATACCAGTGTCGATACACTCTGCCAGAAGCGCGGGATTGCGGAAGAGATACTCTGTGATGCCGAGCCACAGGCGGAAGAGCTGCAGCGGTCAGTTAGTAAGGTATCGAGATCACGAGATAGTTTTGCTGCTTACGGGCGTTGAGCAGATCATGTGATCGTATGGCACGATACCCAGCTTCCACCAACAGTCCACCATCGCGAGTAGAGACAAGTGATTGTTCTTTACTCTCTCCTTCGGTCTCTCGCCTAGGCTGATTGGTCAAGCAGCTCATCTTGTAGCAGTAATTCGTCCTCATCCTTCAGTCCGCCAAATACGGCTGCGCCGGCAGCATGCACGCGCTCAGTCAGCTCCTGGCGATGTCCACCAAGCATAAGCCCGTACAACTCCGTTGCCGACGTAGCATACTGCTCGATCTGCTCCCTCGCACTTGGATTGAGGATTGCAAGACCGGCGTACACGTGCCACTTGTTGCTGTAGATCCGGAGCGTAAGGTTGATCTTTACGTTTTCGATGCCGCCGAGGTAGCGTGGGACCTCCCAGGGAAACTGCTTCTGGGCTTGCCACGCATTGCCCATGCTCAGGAAGGCAGCGTGGGTGACAGCTTGCGTATCTGCAGTGATGCGGTCGTGCTCAGCGGCGCTAAGTGTAACATACTTGGACCGAAACGATGACAGCACATCCTCGACAAGTTTGACAGCTGCATGCGAGGTGACGCGATGGGGTATGATGACCAGTGGCTGACCCTTCGGGTCGACACCGGGGCCATGCAACGAGTGGCAGCTCACGATTTGAACATCCGGTGGTAAATATTTGTCGAATGCAGCGATCTCAGGTGCTTTGGTAGAGGTCTGGCCACCGACAACAGCGCCCTGCTTCGTGGCTGGGCCATACTTGGCGACTATGGCGTCAATGTTCTTCGCTTCGACGCTGTACATGATCCAGTCACTCGAGCGAGACACGTGGAACCCATCTGGCAAGATCTTGACATTTTCCTGAGATTCTCTCAGCCTGATGCTCTACGTATGACTATGTACTTGACTTGCGTACCCGATTTGTGAACTCTGCAGTAAGTGTATCATACTTTTCGGGAACATCACATGCATGAACTCTGCACGAGGAGTAAGCGGGTGCGAATGGTCATCTGAGATGCCAGTCAGTGAGAGTTCACATTGTACATTTGTGTGACGACGTGATGGGTTGATGTTGCTTTCAGACAAATAAATATTAGGTAGCTGAGATATTACATCAGTGGCGACTACCAGGTCAAGCAACGCCATTACGACGCTGAATGGTGCCCGGTAGCCACACTCGAGCCAAATGCACTCAAGTCATCATTGCAGTGAGGGGAGGAGCACGGAGAAAGGTGAGCTAACGTACCATGGGTAGCAAGCAGCATGGCGGAGTAGCAGCCGCAGTCAGTACCTACCTCCAGCCGGCATCGCTGATACGACGAGCGTACATCTTTCCCATGTCACCCATCCCAATGATGCCGACCACCGCGTCCCCCATCGTGCCGAGAGCGCGTTTTCTCGAGCATACGTTTCGAGGAATGAAGGCTCTTGCGGCAATATTCGCAAGCATTCACTCACGATGGGCTAAACCGCGAAGCCGAAGTCTGGTATGACAGCGTTGAGTTCAAGGTGCGGATAATAATGAGGAGGATGTTGCAGAGAAAGGAAATGAAGTCGGCGAAGAGGTTCTCTCGCGTGCCAAGGCTAGAAGTTTAGCCTTGGCGAGCGGGAACTTTCGTTGCCGCACTTCGATTTTCTGTGGCCGATTCGACTTCACCTCGACTCCTGCGCAGACGATTACCTCCAACCTCTATTCGACCCTACATCTCGTCCAACATGCCCCCCAAAAAGCAAGCCGCGCGTCCAGCGCAGGAGAACATCTCCCTCGGTCCCCAGGTTCGCGAAGGTAGACAGCCACGATCGCATCGACCACAGAACATATCACTAACACACACACCAGGCGAGCTCGTCTTCGGCGTCGCCCGGATCTTCGCCTCCTTCAACGACACCTTCGTCCACGTCACCGATCTCTCGTACGTCCCCTGAAAGCGCGAAAAAGCGCAAGGAAAGATTCGATACAATACACAATGGTTCAGAGGCTAATCTGGGTGATTCCAGTGGCCGCGAAACCATCAGCCGTGTCACCGGCGGCATGAAAGTCAAGGCCGACCGTGACGAGTCCTCGCCGTACGCCGCTATGTTGGCTGCTCAGGATGTTGCGATCCGCTGCAAGGAGTTGGGCATCACTGCGCTGCACGTGAAGATCCGGGCTACTGGTGGTGTGTATTGAGACTGCAGAGACGTGAGGGATCCGAGCTGACAACTTGCAGGCAACGGCACCAAGACTCCCGGCCCGGGCGCTCAGTCTGCTCTCCGCGCTCTCGCTCGCTCCGGCATGAAGATCGGCCGCATCGAGGACGTTACCCCCACACCATCCGATAGCACCAGGAGGAAGGGTGGTCGCCGCGGTCGTCGTTTGTAGGCAACTCGCCTCAGCCTTGGTACTGCCTTATCATTGGGCATTCTCTGGATGTCCGAGATTGAGCTTACCACCTCAGTGCTGGTTCGATGAATGCTGGATGTGACACTATCGAAGGGAACGGCGATATCGCCTGGTCTCTGCAGTGCGTTCTAGTCGCGCCATATAGCAAAGTCAACCACACTGCAATCACTTCACCAGTCTGTCACACGTCCATTTTGCAATCCCGTGAGACCGAAGTAATGAGCTCTATACCGTCTCTCGAGGCTATGCTACCTAGAGAGTGTGTATCATTTCCGGAACACCACGCTAACCCAGCACAACGCTCTGCCTCATCTCGAAACCTGCTGATCGCCCAGCACTCTCGCAGTGAGCACGTAAGCGAAGAGCAGCCCAGCGGCGATGTACCATTTGTTCTTGCTCAGCCAGCCTTGACCAGCACCCACAATCTCCCTGCCTCCTTCTGCCACCGCATTCAATCCGGCAGCACTGCCACTAGCCCTCCTCCGCAGCGCACTCGCGTCCGGCGAACAATTCGGCGTCGCGATAGGAACAGCCAACGTCCTCCCCGTCTTAGGATCCACCCTCTGCATCTCCATCCACTTCCAATTCTCCTCGTCCACCTCCGGCCACTGCTCCCGAAACCTCTTCCCTCCATCCCCCGCCTTGATAGCCCCAAACCCCCGATTATTGCTCCCATTCTTGTCCTTCTCCGCCACCGGCCCTCCACTAGCCAACGTGCGCGTCGTAGTCCCGTTCCCCGTACTATTCCACCACCTCGTCCGACTTGCAAAAGCCTTCCTCTCCGCCTCACTAGCCTTCACGCTCCCCGTCGTCATCTCCTCGCTCGTCATGAAACTCAGGATCCCGAGTAAGATCTGCCCCACGCCCCAACTCGGATTGAAGCTCTTGGGATGGAAGTCGGAGATACTCAGACATAGCCGCTCGCTGCAGTGAAACCGGCCGGAGGGCGTGTGCATGCGGATTGCGGGCGGGGCGAAAGGGTAGTCTGGCGGGAAGACCAGAGTGCCCCAGTATTGGCCGTTCTCGTAGGGCGAGGACGGTGGGCCGGTAAGGATGTAGTGCCATTCGAGGATGTTGGATTCGCTGGGGTGGGCGGTTATGTAGGGGAGGGGGGAGGTGGAGAGGGAGGCGTATTCGCGGGTTAGGCGCTTCTGGGCGGCGGGGGTGGCCATGATTGGGGGTGAGGGGGGAGAGACAGGGGATGATCGTGTGATTTGGTTGATTTGGTTGGTGTCTTCCAGCCGCTCTTTGTCCTTATCCGGTGAAGAAGGCCAGGTGGTCTGGAAATGGTAAGAAGGGTGTGGCGGACGCCGGGAGATGCTATGGCTTAAGCAACGGACGAGCAATGAATGGGTTAGGCTGCTTATTGAACATCTAGTAACCTGTGTAGTGATTCACATCCAAGTGGGTTGCGTTCGGGCCTGCGTTCGATGTCACTGCCAGTCAGCCTCATGACGCAGGGCTTGGCAGGCGAAGATCAGGGTGATCGAGCCATGGATGTTCACCACATCTCCTACATCCATTAGACTTATCTAATGTGCAATGCAGATTGATCACGAGAGTGGTGCCCTTTAGCGCATCTGAGAGACATTGTCTCACGTCGCCCACCTGACAATGCTACAGCTCTCTGTGATTATGTAGGCGCGTGCCGTTTGCCCCTGCTAAGTGTTGGAGGCCGTAGGTTCGATGCACTCCCTCGCCACCTTCCCTTGCTCTCTTCATCTTCCTCTACCTCCATCTCTCTTTCACACCCCGGTCCTTATCCTGCTCAATAAATTGATCATCATTGCGGAGTCCTCAGAGAAGCACTATCAAATTGAGAGAATTCCTTCTACAAGACAACAATGGCGAAGCCCAGCTACGATGATATCCGCAAGGACTCCATCCATCGATCCATGTCGATCATGCTAGGTGACAAAAACGTCGACCACTACCCTCCAAACAAGCCATTCAGCGTCTGCCTCAGCAAAGTACCCCTCACAGCAAGGCGACTACCCTACATCCCCCAGCCAGGTGACCCGTTGCAGGATCCAGGCACAGCTCGTGTCAATCTCGCCGTCTCCAACGAAGCTCCCCACGGTACTACGCAAGACTACTGGGCTGCCAATCATGCTACCAGGACGACGCTGCAGCAGCACTGCTTGTACTTCGACCAGGATGAAGACGGCATCATCTCCTTGACGGACACCTACACTGCTGTTCGCCGGTGGGGATGGAGCATGGTATTATCGCTGATCGTCGTCGTGATTATTCACGGTGGCCTCAGCTATCCTACGCAGCGTGGATGGATGCCTGATCCATTCTTCAGCATTCGCATTGACAACATCCACAAGGGGAAGCATGGGTCTGACTCGACTACGTACGACAACGAAGGTCGCTTCCGCCCGCAGGCCTTCGAAGACCTTTTCGCCAAGTATGATCGAGGACGCAAGGGTGCACTCTGTCGCTCTGATCTTGCGCACGCTTTGAAGGGACAGCGCTTGCTGGGTGACGTGTTCGGCTCGATCGCAGCGGCACTTGAGTGTGAGTTCTCCCTGTCCTGCGTTGCGGTATTGTGACTGACAATTCGAGCCCAGGGATCGCACTATACCTCCTCATCTGGCCAAAAGATGGTCTCCTGCGCAAAGATGACGTGAGGCGGGTCTTCGATGGCAGCATCTTCGAGCAGAAAGCACAGGAGTATGAGGCAAGCAGACTAGGCCACGAGAAGGTGAACACGCTCTGAGTGACCTTTGCGGCTGGCTAGAATCATCTCGAGAGGCCTATGACTTCGTCGAGACTATGGCATGCCCTGGTGGGAGTTGCGGGCTGTGTAAAGGCGGGTTCCCTCGTTGTAGCGTCCCAAAGGCCAATTCTACTCAGCCTGGCAATCGAATATCATGAGAATCGATGTTTGGGGGAACACCTGCGGCGGACAGCGAGGCTGACGAAATGTCGGCGATCATCGAGAGACTGTTTGCGACTCGTGTTGCGGCACTGTGAGTGCACTGACTGCATCGCGGCATAAGCAAACATCTTACAAGCGTACATTCACACCTTCGCATGCATCATCGCATCATCACAGGTAGCCACCGTCGAGTCACAAACCCTGCCACAGCATCGCTGCGCCATGCTTGCAAGCTTGACGAGACCAAAGGAATCCTCCGAGTGTACGTTCCACAGCCTTCCAAGACGGGCTGTCCATTATTTGCAGCAGCTCTGTCAAGGTCTCTTCATAGAAGACCCTGTCCTGGGAGCGATAGGCGGCGATGCCACCCACAGTCAAGACCCAAGGCAGCACAGGGTACATTGTCATGTCATCTCTCCAGTCGTTCAAGTCGATCAGGTCTCTGAGCCGATGCGAAAGTGCTGTGTGCCATCCTGTGTGGTGCGGCAGAGCAAGCAGAACAGCGTTGGAGTAGATGACTGCTGCTAGACGAACACAGTCGTAGACATGTCGGACTGAAGCCTTCTGCTCCCTTGAGTCAAGATCATCCCAGTTCGGCAAAGATAAAAGCTGATGCTGGAGCTTGTGGAGGAGACGAAGTAAGTGCGGGTCCGGCTCAGGTGCGGTCTCGGCATTTTGCACCGTCTCATGCTTCAGCCGCTCATTGACAGCAGAAAGCTGCATAAGTATCGACAAGCTACGCGGCGTAAGTCCTTGTTGTGCATGGAGGAAGAAGCCACGGCCAGCGCCTCCAGACGCGAGAGGCTTCCCGAGCAGACCCGGGCCTAGTTTCGTGAGGTTTGCGAGTCGTTCTGCGTGCCAGAAGTTCTCATAACGTGGTAGCTGATACAGCTTCGATGAATTGGCCAGCTCTAAGCTGGACATTGGTTAGCTGGATGAAGCATCCCCGCCGATGACTCGCACACTTACTACGCTGCGATGTCACCGAGTCCCGGGATGCTTATCTTCTCGAGACCACCTATCTGGTTGACGATGCGACCTTTCGCTTGCACATGTACATCATTATATCCCAGCTGCAGTAAAACTCGCATATTCTCGGATAGATGCACGAGTGGAACAAATTGCAAAGGAGACGTGCCGTACATTGCTGTCATCTTCTCTTCGTCCAGGTCGTGGCAAGCCAGTAGTCCGACGGAGAGGAATACCACAGAGCTATCCGCCCAACCATGTGAAAGCTCGGCTGCGAGTCCTCGCAGTGCCTTACCAAGATGCGTCAGCGTCTTGGGACTCGAGGATCGTGTGACCCTACGATCAACGAGGTCCATGTGTACTGCTGTAATGTAGTGGCAGATGTGAAACACTGTCTCGTGCCAGCAGAACAGTCTGGTCCAAGCATCGTGCCCCGCTGGGCCAAGAAAGATATGTGGGAATACATTTGATCTTTCTAGAGACTGTGAGCTGGAGATTTC
Source organism: Rachicladosporium sp. CCFEE 5018 (assembly GCA_002077045.2). Classification (NCBI taxonomy): domain Eukaryota; kingdom Fungi; phylum Ascomycota; class Dothideomycetes; order Cladosporiales; family Cladosporiaceae; genus Rachicladosporium; species Rachicladosporium sp. CCFEE 5018. Next base: position 1,328,751 of record KZ111143.1, read on the forward strand.
ATCGAGGCTAGTCTTGGACGGAGAGATCAGGTAGACATACGATAGTCCAGGGCATCCACGAAATCGGACCGACACAGATCATTCAAGCTTGATATATGCGATGGCTGCCCCAGAGCTGGTGGCAGCCGCGCGATCCTTGGAGCTGCTGCATATTTTGAACGCTTTCGCAAGACCTGCTGCGCACTTCCGCGCGCGATCAAGGGAGTTCTCGATTCGACTTCCGAGTCCTCCGAGCCGGCGCTCGTGGGGGCTGGGTTGGAAGGCTGACCGTGGTCATCTGTTATGTGCATTGTCAGTCAAGTGAAGTAGGCGATATCGTTGCTTTCGATATTGTGGGGCGCATCGTACCACATCTCCATTATCAAGGATCTCTTGTGCATGGTTGCGCTCAGCCCAGGCCATGGACAGCGTCGTATACGCTCATGTAAGCAGCTTAGCTTGTATAGCCCTTGATCAGCCGCACCTAGTCTGTCTGTCAAGCGGGATTGTAATGCGCAATTGTTCCGCATCAGCGACTTGCGCCAAGCATTGGCAGTATCCTAGCTTAGCTCCAAGAGCGTTGATTCGCCAAACTCCCACAAACGGGAAGCGGTGTCAGGTAGAGCGAAGAGTACCCCGGTTTGCCTCTTGTAACCTCGATGAGAAATCATGCACGATCTCGTCTTCCTGGCTTCTCGACCGCGATTCTGTTCATTGCACTCGGCTTAGTCAGAGTTCCTCGACGCCTTGTGAGCAAGCGATGAACATGTCCGCGGAAGAAACAGAGGATCATGACGGCCCCTATAAGCGGCGCGGTAATGGCAAGGTAGGCACCAAATAGAACAGGTCCAGATGCGAATTGGAACTCCGGAACGTTCAGAATAGTCTGTATTCCAACATCAGTACTGGCCAACGTGCGAACTAAGAACGACTCACAGCAATCAACGAGGCAGGTAGAAATATAGAACCCAAAACCGCAATAAACTTCATCTCCTCGCTATCTCGTTGCGAGGCTCGTGCAATGCTTGCTTGGAGCCGCATATCGCGCTGCTGGACCAGACTGGAAAGCTGGGAGATGGTAAGCACGACTTCGTCATTCACATGGTTATTGAAGCCACATACTAGATCCGACACAGTGTTGACTCGGTTCACATGATCCTTGTCTCTCGCCATCAAGCTCTCGAACTTGTGATATGCGACGTTCTTCCACTGCAGCAGTTCATCGTGCGCGACTCGCAGCGGGACTGTGGTGGCTTGCAGCATAAGTAGGTCAACGTACTTGAAGCCTTCATCTAGCGCACCATTGCACTCTCGCCAGAATCCGTAGCGTCCTTCTCGACTAGCTTGATCTTTGCGGCAACTGTGTAGAACCTCGTAGAGCGTCTCCAGCCGTTGCGAATCTGCATCCTCTCGAGTGCGAGTGAAGTCATTGGCGTCCGACAGCGCATCCACTCGTGCTAGTTCACTGATGCTGTGCTCAAGCCTGTGCAGTCTTTCCTTAATAGACTGCCTGCGCTTTTCACTCATCCGCAGATTGGCAGCGAACATGATGCATGGCACCAGTAGCGGATGTGCCGCGCAATGCTTGAACGCGCCTAGATCCTCGATAAGCTCATCGGCGTCGAAGCGACTGTCTACGCTCCAGAAGGCAGTTGTTTCGTGCGTGATTGCGGAGTGAGACAACGCGATAGCCCAATCGCCTTACTTACTGACACAATGAGTAATGAGATCGAAGCTAGATGGCACTGTTGGGCTGCTGTAGTGGATCTGCGCTTGTGCTGAACCAGCTAAGCCGTCGGAGATCTGGAAGTACGTAGACGGTAATTTGAGACTATCGAAGAGGTGCTCTGTCTCACGCACACCCTGAAAGGGCAGACAATCTGCACGACCTCTGATATGCGCCGGCCGTTTGCGCTGGAAGACACATCTTAATCTGCTCGATATCTCATTGCTGTCCGGTACCTGCTGGCCGGGTGGCGGTAGAGTCGTGGCTACATGTAGTTCAGGCGATCGACTCAAGTCCACACTGACTTGCTTATGAGATGCTGCCCCGTCCTTTCAAGACTCGCATTAGCACTCGCTGCCCCATTTCTACGCCAACAGGCGGACTCACCTTAAAACGATGATCTGGTGTAGCTCTGATGGCTGAGCCTGAAACCGCTTCTCTCGCTCGGCCAGCGTAAGAGCTCGGGTGCGGAGATGGTCCATGACAGAGGAATGCTCGAGATCGCACGGCATGGACGAGCCATTGGGAGGAAGCTTCATGTCCTAGCGACGCGACACAAGGTCGATACTGTTCTCAGTGGCTGAGCACTGCTCCCGCCAGTATGCATGCTGGGAGTCCGCACTAGATGCTGCGCCTTGGTGCCACTACTGCATCAAGCAGAACGGCACGTACTCTTACAGAAGCATCAATATGCTTTATCATTCATGATCGATGATTGTTTGGAATTGACGCTTTTCTGGTCTCGACTTTTGCTACATAGGCATGCCCATGTCTATGTAGCCTCACATACAGTCTACCACAAGGAAGAAGGCGCGATCAAGTGAATGACAGGGTGTGGATGGCCCGAAGCGGTTCGGCACGCTACGAACCGGGACTAGTCCTTATGTAGCCTTCAGATTGCTGACTGTACAAGCCTTCGTCATCACTCAATCGCATCTTCTAGACAGACTTCGCCTCTGCTCCCCTCTATAGGTAAGTACGCTGTAGTATTTTCAGCCCTTGATCATCGACTAACAACTGCTAGGTGCTCGTTGTGCTAGTCTCATCACCTAGTGCTTCGACATTGCCATGGCCGAGCTTCTAGAAACGCCAGTGTTGCAGTGGTCTGCTCAATACTTCGTCACTCGCGCCCCGAGACATAAGGCCCTACCTGGCGATAAGATCTTACTACCGCCTTCTGCACTAGAGGGTCTTCTCTCTGCATCTGCCAACGCTGCTGCTGAATTTTCTAAACAGTCGTTACCGGCATTCGATCCATACAACTCGTCGACTTACTCAGCATACAAACAAGCAGAAGCCCAGTACCAGGACCAGAAGCAACAGCTGCCGTATCCACTGACGTTCCGACTCGTCAATCCCGAGAACGGTCACGCGGTTTACGCGGGAATCAGGGAGT